>VHKM01000449.1:1800000-2056279 GCA_007210695.1 Neogobius melanostomus | reverse complement strand
CATTGATCTTTGACATGATACTGGTGTAATATTAATGAAATGGCATTTGATAAAGATGAAGACTGACTATTGTACGAGTGTTTTTGTAAGGAAATGACCTTTACTTTTAGGGACGTTGTCATATTTTTATTTTCCCGTTGTCAGACAATTTAGTTGACCAATGCAAGGCAATTGGCTGACCTAATCTTTACAAAAGACAAATCTGGACATTAGATAGGCCTGGTATTTGCCTTGCCACAATATTCCAGATATCAACCTTAACATGACTAGTAACATAAGAGGCGTATGGAGGGACAGGGAGGGTCAGTTTGAAAGAATTTGAAACTATGAACTCACACAAAAATTCAGCCTCTATCCTTTCCGTTTCCCCAAAGTTAATGTGGTTCAGAGTTTTTCATCCTCTACCATCAAAAGTCTCGCCCTTGTATGAGAACCGCCTGTTATGTCCATATGCCCAGGCCTGCTGTTGTTAAAATAGTTGTATTTGAAATGTTGAAGATTTTTATTGTAATAAGTACCTTTTTTTTTCTCTTGATTTCTTGTTTGTAAAATGTCAAATGAGCTTTGTAACAGATTTATTTTTGGGTGCTTTTTTCCGTGAGGTTGTCGTTCCTTATTTATTTATAATAATAGTCAGTTGATAACATAATCTAGTAACCAACAAGTAACAATAAACAGCAGCTTTTTACTGTGAGGATTGTGAATCTTTTCTTTGGGACTTTTCTGATGCAGTAATAAAGGTTTGAATAAAACAAAATTAAATAGTGTTTTATTTGAAAATTGCATCCCATTACAGATAAAAGGATGTCCACCCAGAAATCTCAAAAGTGAATCCATGAGCGCTCACTATAAATTTGAGATGATTTGTGGAAATAAACTAAAGGACTCAGTTTGATCAATTGAACCATGCTTTTAATGATTGTTCCGACTCGACTGAAAGTAACTCATACTCTCCTATTTCCAACAATGAACAGACGACGCTTGGACCTTTCCACTGGTACATTTATTTCCAAAGGCTGCATATTACCATTTGCAAATTCTTACTGTACAGAAAACATCCAAAATGTCCATAGTTATAGATTAAAACAATATCACCACAAAGCTGCCTGGCGTTCCAAACAGAGCGTTCAGCACTTAGAAAGCTTGCAGGCCTATTCATATGATTCATTTAATATTCTTGCTTCGACTTTATGAAGTTTATTCCAGTGTATTGTGGAGTTCTGCATATGTTCTCCCTGTGTCTGAGTCAAGTATCCTTTGCGGTTTGAGGGTTGCTTTGTAAACTATGATAGGATAGATAGGATAGGACAATGAGATGTCTCTGGATCTGGATATATCTCTCAATATTAGGCTACTAAAGTCAAACTTAGACAACTTAACCGCTAAATGTGTTTCTCCATCGTATGACCGTTCTACTTCTTACTTAAGTCACTAAAGTTCCAGTTGTGCACAGTTAAAAAGAAAACCTCAGAGATAACGTCATATTTGATTGGTTTTTCTTGCCTTGGTGACGTAAACTGAACACACACTGACTTGAGCTGTGCTTTCCCGTTACACTTTGCAAAGGTACGGGATATTATTGGTTTTCTCGATATAATGTTGGTATTTGGTGCCAAGTTTACATTGTGTGAGCATATCTGTGTTGTTTTTTTTTTTCAACCCTGAAGAATTGTAGAAGTATGAAAGCCAAAGCAAAGAGGAGTCACTGAACACAAAAGCTTTAAACATGACGCTCCGAAAGAGAAAAGACGTCTAGTCTGTCTAACATCATTAATCCTTCGGAGGTAACCACTCTGCCACAGTGAACACAGAGAGGACACTCCTGCTCGATCATGTCAAACTATTAAAGTCTCAATTAACTGCGCTGTGATGTTTTAAAGAACTATTTTCTCCACTGATATCAGCCCTGTATGAGTCTGTTTACTGCCTGGAGCGCGATCTGATTGTGTTCAAAAAAAATGAAGGGCGGCGATCTCAACCAGAGATGAAAAATGCAGCTGGCCCTGGTCTGTGCGATAATACACCTCTGCATATGTATCTTATAAAACTGAACAGGTCATATATGTAATGTTTTCTTCTCCACCAGTTGTAAGCTTCACTTTTATGTTGAGTTACTACATTCCAGTTGTATTGCAACAGTTTAAAAAAAAAAAAAAGAGTCATTTTTAGTCAGTTTTTTCTTGTTCTTGAAGCTGCCATGAATGTAACGAGGGATACATGACTGAGACCTGTGCTTCACCGTTACAAACTTTTTGAAAGATGTGTGAATCCATATTTTGGTTATTTGTCGAATAAATGTTGGTGTTGGTTGCAGGTTTACATTTTGTTATTAGGTGTATTTGTATGTCACAACTGGAATTATGCCAAAAGACACAGGTTCAAATTGTATGGCTATTGTAGACATAACAGGTATAGCAGCGTGTGTAGTAGGTCTGTTGTCACGGTTTTTCCACCGTCTATCTGTATGATAGTTACATTGTTGCCTTGTTTTGAAAGAGGAAAAAACGACGTGTTCTGGGGAAATATTAGACACTGATACCAACAAACCTTTCAGTGAAAGCTCTTAACATTAATGTGCCAATTCCAAGGACTGGACAACTAGTGTATTTGTGCTATTTTAAAGGTTGTTATTGAGCCCAGGTTGAGGAAATTAGCCCATTAAACCTGGAGGAAAGATAATTGTAAATAATTAGGATCATTGAGTAGACAGGAGCCCTGATCTCAGTTTGCTTTCTGAAAGGACATGTTTTTTTTAGACTAATTACCCCAGAAAGTTAAGACCTGAAAATAATTAATGAAAACAAAGTTTTGCTTGCAGTGTCTCCATCACAATGGTAAATGGTCTCAACTTTACAGCAAGGAACCACCTCACCATACAGCCTCATTTATGCCTACACCATGAACGCAGACCACAGGGAGGCAAGGAGGTGAAGTTGTCCTGCCCAAGGAGCACAAATGACAGTGTGCAAAAATTCAGAGCAGGGATTCGAACCCCCGACTTTACGATCACGAGACAACCCGCTTTCTACCAACTGTGTCACTAAGCCCCTAAAAAAAAGAACATCTTGCTGTGGGACAAAATAGCCTTATAGACAAACCTCCAAATCAGACTGTACATTTGTCTATTCTGGGCTAAATCAAGTTTATTCTTTTTTCCTTTTTCAGGCCTAGAGCTGTTCAGCAGATGTCAAAAAAGTGTAATCACATGGTTGTGTAATGAACTGTTTTCTCAAAGCCGTTGTAGAGTCCTTTCTTGCCTTGGAGACGCGATCTGATTGGGTTGATAAAATGAAAGGGGCGGGACTCTCAGACTGAAATGTGAAACTGTTATGTTCTATAAAGTGCGTCGCGTCTGAAAACAGCCTCCAAAACATTTTGCAGCCACGATTTCTCATGGTCTTTTTACGGAGGACTTTTGCAGCGATGTTCCACCGTGGAGAATTTGCTTTGTGCTCATTCTCTCGGGGACCACTCATGAATGGAGCCACATCAAGGAGAAATTTGGCTTTTTTCATTGTTTCAGGCTTAAAGCGGAAGTTGGTAGCTATGTTTACAAAAGGGGAAAGCTACATTAAATGTTGTTTTGTTGTCTAGTTTATTCAACTCACATTTATTTCAGTTGTAACATGTTGTTTATTGCTCACAAAACATTTATGGTGATTTACTTTTATGGCATAAACTTTCACTATCAACATTAGAATGTATTTATAATAAACATAATTCAGCATGTGTTACTTCATTTGTTTTGTTACATTTAACATATTGAAGATTATTTGTCATGAAGAAAAACTAAATAAACCTGTTGTTCACCATGATTCACACTTACATGGGTTTCCCGAACTTCTTTCGGACTCAAGTCCCAAACTTCCAGGAGTTTGTCATTGTTGAAGTGTTTGAATGGACTTACAGTTATTCACTACGACAGTAAAACCAGGAGAGCGGTGGCCCAACAGGAGTGAGAGAACAAGACTGACAGAGGGAGGATCCAGAGTTCTGGGAGAAGAAGAACACTCAGAGGGATATTGGTGAAGAGCAAAGGTAATAAAAGGCAAACCAATTTGAAGGACTGCCAGACTGAGACTCAACAAAATGAAGGTTTGTCTGATAATTTACTCTTTAACTGATCTATAAGTTTCTTACAGGGAATATACATAACAAAAACTATTTTCATATGAACAAAAAACACATAGATCTTATTTGTAATAACTTTCAAAAACAAGTCGAGTTCTGATTTCTATGTTCTGTGTCAGGACTCCATATTTGGCAGTGGATGTATCTGGTTGTGAATGGGACGATGAGACGATGAAGATCAGTGATTCTCAATACGCCTTCTGATGGAGAAGACTCATCGTTGGACGGGCAGCGACCTCAGACGTGGTCGCCTGCTAATCACAGGCCTTTGCCACGAAAACTGGGATGGAGAGGATTGGAGAAGCTGCTGCAGTTGAACATGAGACTGATCCATCGCTGTGGAAGATATATCTGAAGAAGTAGTGAGACTTGGAGAGAAAACTCTGAAGATTGAAAAGGTAAGAATAATTGTTTTATTAAAGAAAAGTTTTTGTTTTGTTTTTTTTTCCAAAGCAAACTTTAAATATGATGTTTCAATGGGAAAAAAAATAATTAATTTTGAATTAAACAAAACAATATAAAAGCATGCTACCCGATTTAATGGAAGGTGATTTTCGGTTTGGCTACAGTGAGATCCAACTGAGGGTGTTTTGTGAAATGATACTTGTACTGTTTAGGAAAAGACAAGTCTTACATTTTAACCCAACAATGTACATAATAATTTGTCTTCAAGAGGAGGCTCATTATTGTGATCAAACAATCCACTATCTTACAAAACTGTAACATGGATGTTTTATCTTTATTTCCAAAAATGATCTGACCCTAAAGTGTCTGTACCGTCCTTGTCCATGTGTCTTGTGCCAGAGCTCCCTCTAGTGTCGTATTCCTGCAGAATGTCCTCCTCTGCCCGGTCACCTGCCACGCCACAGGCTTCTACCCCCGACAGACAGAGCCCATGCTGTCTGGCTAAAGACGGGAGAGGAGCTGGATGTTGAGGACTTTGGGACAGATCTGCCCCAACAACGACTGGGACCTTCCAGAGCAGGGTGTCCCTGGACCGTCCTTCTTCCCCATGAAGACTGGGGCAGGTACAGCTGTTTAATTCGCGTGTTGCCACTTGTTCCGGAGTCAAAGACGACCTCAGTCACCAAATAACCCAGACTGTTATCCGCAACCAACGGTGAACGGGACTGACTTCTGTCTGATTAGATTCTCAGAAGTCGGAGGAGCAGGGCGGACGGGGTCAGACGACAAATATAGATCTGATTCAGTTGATACAATGTTTGTTATGGGAGAAAATGAACTGCAGTGAGGAGGATCCCAGACGTCATCTTCTACTTTTGATAAGGGAAAGTGAGTGATAAATAGGCTAATAATAATGAATGTAATGTTTTGTTTCACAGAGAAAAAGCTGAACACTCCATTCTCATCGGGGCTGGTGCTGTCTGCTCTGTTTGGTCGTTGCTGCTGCTTGTTGGAGTCGTCTATTTACAGATGGGGAAGATTTCCACAACAAATAATCGTTGCTTGACTAAGCAGGTCAGAACGTGACTGTAGTACAGAGAGTCTTTTGTATGTCGCTCATATAGTGTGCAGGCCACGGTGTGATTTTAGAGCCGCCAAGGGAATAGAGGGGAAGCAGCAAAGACGCAGACTTAGGATGTTTGAACAGAACTGAGAATATATACAATGTCAGAATTGTATTGTATCTTTGTTTTCACAGATTTGTTTTGCTGACGAAGCAGGCTCTTCTTTACGTCCGTTTACTGAGCATTTCTATCGGGAATTTGTGTGGCAACACTGAGCTGGCAGACAATTTGAGTTTTCATTGATCGTTGACATGGATTTTCTACTGTGTATATTTTTATGAATGGCATTTGATAAAGATGAAGCTGCTTTGTATCGCGAGTGATTTGTAACGAAAATGATCCTTTTTACTTCTTAATGTGGCACCGATTGTCACTTATTCTTTAAGTTGTCCCTGTTGTTGTCAGACCATTGGTGACAATGCAGGATTTGGGCTTTTGACGCCTAATCTTGGGACAAAGACAAACTGGACATAGGCCTTGGTTTGCCTATGGCCCAAAATCACAGATGTATTCAACTTAACATACTTGGCTACTAAGAGGCGTAGTAGAGACCAGGGAGGCTCGTATTGAAAGATTTGAAACTTTAACTCCCGACAAAAACTTCAGCCTTCTATCCTTTGCCGTTCCAAAGTTATGTGTTCAGTTTTGCGACGCGTCGTCGATCAAATCCCCTTGTGCCGCCTGGTTGCCTATGCCCGAGGGCCCTGCTGTTGTGTGTAAGAGTTTGATTTGAAAATGTTTTGAAGATTTTATTGTTAGTACCATTGTTTTCTTGATCTTGTTTGGTAAAATGTTCAATGAAGAAGCTGTAACAGATTATGTTGTGGTTTTGCTTTTCCGTGAGGTTGTGTCTTATTTATTGATTAAAATGTTCAGTGATCAAAATAGTAACAACAGTAACAATAACAGCAGCTTTGTGGGATGTGAATCTTTTCTTTTTGGGACTTTCTCTGACGGTAATGAAAAAAAAAATTAAAGGTGAATAAACAAATAAATAGTGGTTTTATTTTTGAAATTGGCCATCCCATTAAATTAAAAGGACTCCACCAGGAATCTCAAAGTGAATCCATATGAGCGCTCACTATAAAGTTTAAGATGATTGGGATAGATATAATGGGACTCAGGTTTGATCAATTGAACCATTGTTTAACTGATTGTTCCTGGACTTCGACTGCAGTAACATCAATACTTCCATTTCCCAACAATGGAACAGACGACGCTGGACCTTCCACTGATACATTTATTCCAAAAGGCGTGCATATACATTTGCAATTCTCTACTGTACAGAAAACATCCAAAATGTCCATAGTTATAGATACAATATACCACAAAGCTGCCCTGGCGTTACCAAACAGAGGGTTCAGCACTAGAAAAGCTCTGCAGCCTATTCAATATGATCGTCTTAATACTTTTAATTTGAGACTTTATGAAGTTTATTCCAGTGTATTGTGGAGTTTGCCATGTTCTCCCTGTGTCTGAGTGAGTATCCTTTGGGTGCTGTGTAACCAAAGACAAAGAGATGTCTTCCATATTGGGAGACATGCTCTGCCATGAATGTGATTGGGTTCGACCAAGGCAGACTTTATTGTCGCTCTCATGCACATAACACAACAGCATTTGACTCTAAACTGGTGAGAGAAATGATTTGCTTGTGTTTGTTTTTTGTTTGTTTTTTTCATTTGACAGAGAAAAGGCTAAACATCAGCATCATCTCAGCTGTGGCGTCTCTTATTGGTTTGGCTGTTGTTGCCGCAGTTGGAATCGTCTTGTACAAAAGATTTCATACAAATAGTGTCATATAAAAGGTGAGAACAAACATTGATTTACTTTACAATATGGAAATTCCACTCATTCTGTTTCATGGAAGGATCGCAAAATCTTATGAAACATGCACCGATTATTTGTGTTTGTGGAAATAAAAATGTAGCGTTTGGAAATGAGACCTCCATTAAAAAGCACTACATTTGAAAACCCTGTAGCGATATGATAGAAGTATTTGTTTCTGCTGATTTGAGTTGAAATTGAAATGGTTGAAAACAAATTAGCAAAATGAATGTGTGAGCCTGAATATCTGTGCAGAAAGATGCTGCGAGGTTTAGAGGAAACCATAGAGGAGATTTAAGGATGTAGAGATTACACAGAATGAGTTGGTTTGAAAGAAAAATAAAGTCAAAGTAAAATCTACTACTTTCACAGATTTTGTTGTCCTGTGTAAAGAAGTTCTTCACCGTCAGGGTTCCAGGTTGAACTCCCAGGCGGTGGCCTTTCTGTGGAGTTTGCATATTCCCCCTGTATTTACATAGGTTTCCTCTACTACTAAAAACATGTACAATAGGCAAGGATGAATGAAAGTGTGTTTGAGAGCACGAGTGGGGAGTTACATGCATGAGTCTCATAATAAACAGCTTTTATGGTTTTCACTTTGATGGACACAGGTCTATTGACTGTTGTGACTGTGTGACATGGGTCTAATCCTGCCAGAGCTGACTCTGTTTCTTTATTATTTTTTAAAGGAGCGTAAGTCTCTGCCTCAGTAACAACAGTGACACAGAGAGGACATGCACACTCCACCCACATGCTATTTTTAAACTGATCATTAGGAATTACCAGTTATTCATGTTCATGAGTGTCACAAAAGCACAAGGTCGACAAACTTGGTTATTTTTCCCTCATGACACCAGACAGAAAAATCATTATCTGAGGTATAATTGCTGAGGGGTGTACACCTTTTAATTACAATGATACAAACTGACAATGGGACTGACTTTTACCCTTTGCAAAGCGTGCACATAAATAAAGCTTTGTAACACGAGTAATGGAGAATTCGTCAGCTTCCTGACAAAAGTGTGACTGACCCAGGCTTAAATCAGGGCCCAACTGCATGAATTAATATAAATAAACTCTTTACATCCCCATTTTTATTTAGTGCTGTGATGAGTTTGTGTACATGTTTTTCATCACTACACCCACAAGACAATGTCCTGAATTCTGATTGGTTAAAGCAGGGAAAAGGCTGAACTTTAAAACAGAAAGTACTACTGCATTTTCAATACAAAGCCTCCTTTGTGTCTCTATCTAGAGTTTGCAGCTCTGTTCAACATGAAGATTGTCATTGTGGTCGTTCTCACGGGCACACTCATAAATGGAGTGGCATCAAGTGAGTACATGTCGTCTTTAATTTGTTTCAGTAAATTTGGAAACACTTTACACTAGACAGATACATTGAACCTGTAGAACGATGTAATGTGTATGAAACAATGTGTAATAACTTGTATAGGTCACATATACAGTGGACTGATGTGTACTAGTGGCCATATCGCCTTTACTCTGCCCCATCCCGTCAGACCTCTGAAGCTAAGCAGGGAAGGGCCTGGTCAGTACTTGGATGGGAGACTGTTTGGTAACACCAGTAATTCTGGCGAATGTAGTGAGTGAGTGGTTGGAGGTGGTCCGAGGGGCTGATGGTGCAGACTGGTAGCCTCGCTTCCGTCAGTCTGCCCCAGGGCAGCTGTGGCTACAATTCTAGCTTACAACCACCAAGTATGGAGTGAATGAATAATGCAATGTAAAGTGTCCAGAAAAGCGCAATATAAAACCGATGCATTATTACTAGTAGTTTAGAGGTATTTAATGTAAGACATAAGACCCTAACGCCTAACCTTCACTTTAGAGGTATGCTTAACTTATTTGGACACAAGTTGGTCATACAAAAATCTTCTTATCTAACTTACAATGTCATTATTCAAATCTAATTAAACCTGTTGTTCATAGTGACACACTCTGTTGGGTTTTCGAGTATGTCCTTGTCAATGTGTTTGATGGACTGCAGATATATTATTACGACAGTAAAACCAGGAGGGCAGTGCCCAAACAGGAATGGATGATCAGAGTGACTGAAGACGACCCACACTTCTGGGAGAGAAATACTCAGATGGATATTAGTGATGAGCAGCAGCAAAGAGGCAACATCGAAGCTATAAGAGAGGCATTCAACCTGACGGAAGGTTTGTCTATTTTTATCTTTAGTTTTTGTCTTTCTATTGATTTGTTGTACAGGACTTCTAATTTCAACTACTGTAATATAGCCACAAAGCAGTGATTATCAGCCCTCGCCGACCGTCCTGCCCAAAGCAAGGGGGCGCTTTGTTTCCAGCTGAGATCGCGGACTAGTTAAAGACCACTGGAAAAGGTTTTTAGCTTGGCAAAGTCCCTCCCCTCTATTAAAGGCTACTCTCACATATGGGTAAACACCAAGAAAACACCTCAGGTTCAATCTGCAGATAGAATAGACTTATCACTAAGTGAGCAGTTGAGAGTAGGGTCGTTCAGGTGTGAGTTAGCTCATTAGGACTTAGAACTATATAGGTGTTTATCCACAGGTGAGAGGAGCCTTTAACAGAGGGGAGGGACTTAGCCAAGCTAAACCCCTCCCAGTGGTCTTTAGTCCGTGATCTGAGCTGGAATTGTTAGTGTTGCTGACGAAGCCTTTCGGAAACGTCCTACACTTCAACTACTGAGTACAGATGATGACTCAAGAACATTCATTGAAGATGGACAACTCCTGTACGACTGAGAGCCCACACAGACTTGACAATATACAGAGAATAATTTGTATGAATTTGTATATATGTGCAAACTGCAGCATATTTCAATCATTGTAATTAAATATTGTACAAAGGGTTAGAAATTTAAGTATAAGTAATATTTGTTGCTTAACAGGGTTCATTTCTTCAAAAAGTTTAAAGCCAAGTCAAAATCACATTGCATTTGGTTCAAAAAGTTATGAAAGTTGGCATAAACAGCCCTATTTTCAAGTATTGAGTGTTTTCTTGTAAAATATCAGCACAATGGCCGGTATTAGTTAGTCGATCATAAAGGTATGTGTTTCAGTCATGTAATGACTTGTGTAAATGCCTTCATGTAAATGGTCTTTTCTACCATGATCGGATGCGAGTGTATATAATCCATTATTTATTTTATTTTTGCTGTTGTTTCCTTGTTGTTTTGAACCTTATGCACCATGTTCCTTTTGCACTATGTTCCTGTGTGTTATTTTATTGTATGGATTTGGAGGTGGGCGCTTATAAGCTCTTGCTTCGGTCCACTCCTTTTGAGCAGAATGTTAACTGCTCCAATAAACAAATAAACTAAACTAAACTGACCACAAAGGTACGAGAGCAGAAAGGTAGCAGACAGTGGAACACAGCCAGGGACCAAAAGATGAGCAGTGAACTTGATTGTAACTTGAGTAAAATTGCTAAAACAACAGTTAAGATTCTGATGTTTCTGTGTCAGGACTCCATGTTCTGCAGTGGATGCTTGGCTGTGACTGGGACAATGAGACTAAGGAGATCAGTGGATTTTCCAAGTTTGCGTTTGATGGAGAAGACTTTATTTCTTTGGACTGGGACACACAGACATATGTCGCTGCTAAACCACAGGCCTTTGCCCTAGAACGGAAATGGGAGAGGATTGGAGAAGGCGTTCGTCATAAAAACCAACTGATCCACTTCTGTGTTGTGTGGCTGAAGAAGATTGTACGATTTGTAGAGAAAATGCTGACAAGGAAAGGTAAAATGTTTTGTTTTTAAATCTTTTTTTAAGTCAGTTCAAATATGTGCTACTTAAATCCAAAAATGTTTTCAAGGAGCAGACACTTAACCCTGTAGGGACTAACCTAATGGTTATTCCCTAGAGAGTTAAGTGTCTGTAGTCATACCGCCTTTGCTCTGTCCGATCCCGTCAGACCTCTGAAGCTAAGCAGGGCAGGGCCTGGTTGGAGTGAGTGAGTAGTTGGTGGTGGTCGGAGGGGCCGATGGCGCCTCACTTCTGCCAGTCTAACCCAGGGCAGCTGTGGCTACAACAGTAGCTTTGCACCACCGAGTATAGAGTGACTGAAAAATGACGACAGTGTAGTTAGTAGCACTTTGAGAAACTTGGTAATAAAGTGCAATACAACTGTAAGCCATTATTATTATTAATACAATGTGATGTGTTCAGAGCTCCCTCTAGTGTCGTTCCTGCAGAAGTCCTCCTCGTCCCCGGTCACCTGCCACGCCACAGGCTTCTACCCCGACAGAGCCATGCTGTTCTGGGCTAAAGACAGAGAGGAGCTGGAGGAGGACGTGGGACAGACCTGCCCAACCACGACGGGACCTTCCAGAGCAGCGTGTCCCTGGACCTGTCCTCTGTCCCCACTGAAGACTGGGGCAGGTACAGCTGTGTGTTCCAGCTGTCCGGAGTCAAAGACGACCTCATCACCAAACTGGACCCCAGACTGATCCGCACCAACGGTGAGACGGGACTGACTTCTGTCTGTATTAGATTCTGAAGTCGGAGGAGCAGGCGACGGGTCAGACGACAAATAAATCTGATTAGTTTGATACAAAGTTTGTAGGAGAAATGAACTGCAGTGAGGAGGATCCCAGACGGTTCTACTTTTGAAAGGAAAGGAGTGAATAATCAGGCTAATAATAATGATTGTAATTGTTTTGTTTCACAGAGAAAAAGCTGAACACCTCCATCATCATCGGGGCTGTGCTGTCTGCTCTGGGTTTGGTCGTTGCTGCTGCTGTTGGAATCGTCTTGTACAGAAGATTTCACAACAATAACGTCTTATAACAGGTCAGAAAACAGTGATGTAGTAACAGAGAGGTGCTGTCAGCTCATATAGTGTGAGGAGGGTTGATTTTAGAGCCGCCAAGGATGAGAGGAAGAGCAAAGACCAGACTTATGGATGTTGTGAAAGAAATGAGAAAATATCAAATTCAAATGTATTGTATCTTTTGTTTTCACAGATTTGTTTTTCTGGACGAAGCAGCTCTTCTGTTTTACTCCTTTTACTGAGCAGATTCTATCGGGGGATATTTGTGGCAACACTGAGCCTGCAGACAATTTGTTTCATTGATCTTGACATGGATTACTGTGTAATATTTTTATGAATGGCATTTGATAAAGATGAAGCTGCTTTTGTATCGAGTGATTTGTAAGAAAATGACCTTTTACTTTTTGTGGACGATTGTCATATTTTTATTTCCCGTTGTTCAGACAGTTTGGTGACAATGCAGGATTGGGCTTTGACCCTAATCTTGGACAAAGACAAACCGGACATAGGCCTGGTTTGCCTATGCCCAATATTCACAGATATTCAACTTAACATGACTGTACATAAGAGGCGTAGAAGGACCAGGGAGGGCTCGTTTGAAAGATTGAAACTTTGAACTCACACAAAAACTTCAGCCTCTATCCTTTCCGTTCCAAAGTTATGTGTTCAGTTTTTCATCGTCTCCATCAAAAGTCGCCCTTGTTGGCCGCCTGGTTTGCCTATGCCCAGGGCCCTGCTGTTGTGTAAATAGTTTGATTTCAAATGAAGAAGCTGTAACAGATTATTTGTGGTTTTGCTTTTCCGTGAGGTTGTGTCTTATTTATTGATTAAAATGTCAGTGATACAAATAGTAACAACAGTAACAATAACAGCAGCTTTGTGGGATGTGAATCTTTTCTTTTGGGACTTTTCAGAGTAAATAAAGGTTGAATAAACAAATAAATAGTGTTTTATTTTGAAATTGCATCCCATTACAGATAAAAGGATCCACCAGAATCTCAAAGTGAATCCATATGAGCGCTCACTATAAAGTTTAAGATGATTGTGGATAGAACTAAGGGACTCAATTTGATCAATTGAACCATTGTTTAATGATTGTTCCTGGACTCGACTGCAGTAACATCAATACTTCCATTTCCCAACAATGAACAGACGACGCTTGGACCTTTCCACTGTACATTTATTTCCAAAAGGCTGCATATACATTTGCAAATTCTACTGTACAGAAAACATCCAAAATGTCCATAGTTATAGATACAATATACCACAAAGCTGCCCTGGCGTTACCAAACAGAGGTTCAGCACTAGAAAAGCTCTGCAGCCTATTCAATATGATCATCTGAAATACTTTTAGTTTGAGACTTTATGAAGTTTATTCCAGTGTATTGTGGAGTTTGCATGTTCTCCCTGTGTCTGAGTGAGTATCCTTTGGGTGCTGTAACTAGATAGATAGATAGATAGATAGATAGATAGATGAAAATGCAGATGTCCTGGTCTGTGGATAATATCTCTGCAATATTAGGCTCTTAAAGTCAAACTTAGACAAACTTTAACAGGTTAAATGTGTTTCTCCATCTATGAGCTTCTACTTCTTACGTTGAGTCACTCAATTTCCAGCTGTGCAACAGTTAAGAAAGAAAACCTTAGAGATAAGTCATATTCTGATTGTGTTTTTCTTGTTCTTGGATGAATGTAAACTGAACACACATGACTTGAACCTGTGCTTTACCGTTACACTTTTGCAAATGTTACAGGATATTTGGTTTTGTCGATATAAATGTTGGTATTTGGTGCAAAGTTTACATTGTGTTGAAGCATTTATTGTGTTGTTTTTTTTCCAACCCTGAATGAATGTAGAAAGTATGAAGCCAAAGCAAAGGAGCGAGTCACTGAAACACAAGAAGCTTTAAACATGACGCTCCGAAGAGAAAGAGCGTCTAGTCTGTCTAAACATCATTAATCCTGAGAGGCTAACCACTCTGCCACAGTGACACAGAGAGGACACTCCTGTAGAATTCATGTCAAACTCATAAAGTCTCAATAACTGCGCTGTGATGTTTTTGTAAAGAACTATTTCTCCACTGATACAACCCTGTGTGAGTCTGTTCTGCCTGGAGACGCGATCTGATTGGTTCAAAAAATGAAAGGGGCGGGACTCTCAAACTGAAGATGAAAATGCAGATGCCCTGGTCTGTGGATAATACCTCTGCAATATTTGTATCTTGACATAAAACTTGAACAGGTCATATATGTAATGTTTTCTTCTCCACCATGTGTAAGCTTCTACTTCTTATGTTGAGTTACTACATTTCCAGTTGTGCAACAGTTAAAAAAAAAGAGTCATTTTTATTCAGTTTTTCTAGTTCTTGGATGAATGTAAACAGAAGATACATGACTGAGACCTGTGCTTCACCGTTACACTTTTGAAAGATGTGAATCCATATTTGGTTTTGTCGATATAAATGTTGGTGTTTGGTGCAGGTTTACATTGTGTTATTGTGTTATTGTGTCACAACTGGAATTATGCAAAGACACAGGTTCAAATGTATGGCTTTATTTGTAGACATAAGGTAGCAGCGTGTTTGTAGTAGGTCTGTTGTCCACGGTTTTTCCACCGTGCTAATCTGTATGATAGTTACATGTTGCCTTGTTTTTGCAAAGAGAAAACGACGTGATTCTGGAGGAAATATTAGACACTGAACCAACAAACCCTTCAGTGAAAGCTTTTACATTTGTGCCAATTCCAAGACTGGACAATCTAGTGTATTTGTGCTATTTTAAAGGTTTATATTGACCACAGAGTGTGAGGAAAATTACCCATAAACCTGGAGGAAAGATAATTCTGTAAATAATTAGAGATCATTGAGTAGACAGGCCTATCTCAGTTGCTTTCTGAAAGACAATGTTTTTTTAGAGACTAATGTACCCCAGAGTTAAGACCTGATAATAAATAATGAAACAAAGTTTTGCTGCAGTGTCTCATCACAATTGGTAAATGGTCTCAACTTTTACAGCAAGGAACCACTCACCCATTCACAGCCTCATTTATAGCCTACACCAATGTACGCAGACACAGGAGGCAAGGAGGGTGAAGTGTCCTGCCCAAGAGCACAATGACAGTGTGCAAATTCAGGAGCAGGGATTCGAACCCCAGACTTTACGATCATGAGACAACCCGCTCTACCAACTGTGTCACTATAGCCCCTAAAAAAAAATAATAATAAAAATAAATAAATGCATACATAAATAAATAAAAAATAAAAAACTTACTGTGGGACAAAATAGCCTAATGCAAACCTCAAATCAGACCTGTAACATTTGCCTATTCTGGGCAAAATCAGTTTTATTCTTTTTCCTTTTTCAGGCCTAGAGCTGTCAGAGTCATAAAGTGTAATCACATGGTTTTGTAATGAACTGTTTTCTCAAAGCCGTGTGAGTCTGTTCTGTCTGGAGACGCGATCTGATTGGTTGAAAAATGAAAGGGGCGGGACTCTCAAACTGAAAGTGAAACTGTATGTTTTCTATAAAGTGCGTCGCGTCTGAAACAGCCTCCAAACATTTTGACAGCAGAGTTTTCTCAGGTCTTTACGGAGACTTTTGCAGCGATGTTCACCGTGAAGATTTGCTTTGTGCTCATTCTCTCGGGGACACTCATGAATGGAGCCACATCAAGTGAGAACATTTGGACTTTTCATTTGTTACAGGCTAAAGCGGAAGTGTAGCTAATGTTTACAAAAGGAAAGCTACATTAAATGTTGTTTTGTTGTCAGTTTATTTAACTACACATTATTCAGGTTTTGTAACATGTTGTATTTGCGCAACAAAACATTTATGTATTTACTTTATGACATAAACTTTCACTATCAACTAGAATGATTTATAAATAACATAATCAGGCCTGTGTTTTACTCATTTGTTTTGTTAAATTTAACATATTGAGAGATAATTGTAAAAGAAAAACTAAATAAACCTGTTGTTCACAGTGATTCACACTTTGATGGGTTTCCAAACTTCTTCGACCCAAGTCCCAAACTTCCCAGAGTTTGTCATTGTTGAAGTGGTGAATGGACTTACAGTTTATCACTACGACAGTAAAACCAGGAGAGCGGTGCCCAAACAGGAGTGGATGAACAGACTGACAGAGGAGGATCCAGAGTTCTGGGAGAAGAACACTCAGGATGATATTGGTACTGAGCAGGTGGAGAAAGGCAACATTGAGACTGCCAGACTGAGATTCAACAAAACTGAAGGTTTGTCTGATATTTACTTTTACTGATCTAAAGTTCTTACAGGGAATATACATTAACTAAAAACTATTATCATATAAACAAAAACACATAGATCTATTTGTTTAATAACTTTCAAAACAAGTGGAGTTCTGATTCTGATGTTTCTGTGTCAGGACTCCATATTTTCCAGGCGATGTCTGGTTGTGAATGGGACGATGAGACCGATGAGATCAGAGGATATTTTCAATTCGCCTTTGATGGAGAAGACTTCATTTCGTTGGACTGGGCGACTCAGACGTGGGTCGCTGCTAAATCACAGGCCTTTGCCACGAAACTGAGATGGGAGAAGAGTGGAGAAGCTGCTCGAGTGAAACATGAGCAGATCCACTACTGTGGAGAGAATCTGAAGAAAAGGGTGAGATTTGGAGAGAAAACTCTGAAGAGGAAAGGTAAGATAATTGTTTTATTAAAGAAAATGTTTTTGTTTGTTTTTTCAAAGCAACTTTAAATTTGATGTTCAATGGGAAAAATAAATAAATAATTTGAATTAACAAAACAATATAAAGAGCATGCATAGATTGTAATGGAAGGTGATTATTTGTTGGCTACAGCTGAGAGCCAACTTTGAGGGTGTTTGAAATGATTTTTACTTGTACTGTTAGAAAGAACAAAGTCTTTTACATTTTAACCCTATACATAAATGTAATAATATTTGTCTTCAAGAGGAGGCTTCATTATTGTGATCAAACAAATCCATTTCTATCTACTAAACTGTAACATGGATTTGTTTTTGTATCATTTATTTCCAAATGATCTGACCCTAAAGTGTCTGTAACATCCTGTCCATGTGTCCTGTGCTCAGAGCTCCCTCTAGTGTCGTTCCTGCAGAAGTCCTCCTCGTCCCCGGTCACCTGCCACGCCACAGGCTTCTACCCCGACAGAGCCATGCTGTTCTGGGCTAAAGACGGAGAGGAGCTGGAGGAGGACGTGGGACAGATCCTGCCCAACCACGACGGGACCTTCCAGAGCAGCGTGTCCCTGGACCTGTCCTCTGTCCCCACTGAAGACTGGGGCAGGTACAGCTGTGTGTTCCAGCTGTCCGGAGTCAAAGACGACCTCATCACCAAACTGGACCCCAGACTGATCCGCACCAACGGTGAGACGGGACTGACTTCTGTCTGTATTAGATTCTGAAGTCGGAGGAGCAGGCGACGGGTCAGACGACAAATAAATCTGATTAGTTTGATACAAAGTTTGTAGGAGAAATGAACTGCAGTGAGGAGGATCCCAGACGCTTCTACTTTTGAAAGGAAAGGAGTGAATAATCAGGCTAATAATAATGATTGTAATTGTTTTGTTTCACAGAGAAAAAGCTGAACACCTCCATCATCATCGGGGCTGTGCTGTCTGCTCTGGGTTTGGTCGTTGCTGCTGCTGTTGGAATCGTCTTGTACAGAAGATTTCACAACAATAACGTCTTGTAACAGGTCAGAAAACAGTGATGTAGTAACAGAGAGGTGCTGTCGGCTCATATAGTGTGAGGAGGGTTGATTTTAGAGCCGCCAAGGATGAGAGGAAGAGCAAAGACCAGACTTATGGATGTTGTGAAAGAAATGAGAAAATATCAAATTCAAATGTATTGTATCTTTTGTTTTCACAGATTTGTTTTTCTGGACGAAGCAGCTCTTCTGTTTTACTCCTTTTACTGAGCAGATTCTATCGGGGGATATTTGTGGCAACACTGAGCCTGCAGACAATTTGTTTCATTGATCTTGACATGGATTACTGTGTAATATTTTTATGAATGGCATTTGATAAAGATGAAGCTGCTTTTGTATCGAGTGATTTGTAACAAAATGACCTTTACTTTTTGTGGACGATTGTCATATTTTTATTTCCCGTTGTTCAGACAATTTGGTGACAATGCAGGATTGGGCTTTGACCCTAATCTTGGACAAAGACAAACTGGACATAGGCCTGGTTTGCCTATGCCCAATATTCACAGATATTCAACTTAACATGACTGTACATAAGAGGCGTAGGAGGACCAGGGAGGGCTCGTTTGAAAGATTGAAACTTTGAACTCACACAAAAACTTCAGCCTCTATCCTGTCCGTTCCAAATATTGAAAATTGTATTGTTAGTACCTTTTTTTTTTTCTTGACCTTGTTTGTAAAATGTCAAATGAAGAAGCTGTAACAGATTATTTGTGGTTTTGCTTTTCCGTGAGGTTGTGTCTTATTTATTGATTAAAATGTCAGTGATACAAATAGTAACAACAGTAACAATAACAGCAGCTTTGTGGGATGTGAATCTTTGCTTTTGGGACTTTTCAGAGTAAATAAAGGTTGAATAAACAAATAAAATGTGTTTTATTTTGAAATTGCATCCCATTACAGATAAAAGGATCCACCAGAATCTCAAAGTGAATCCATATGAGCGCTCACTATAAAGTTTAAGATGTTAAGATGATTGTGGATAGAACTAAGGGACTCAGTTTGATCAATTGAACCATTGTTTAATGATTGTTCCTGGACTCGACTGCAGTAACATCAATACTTCCATTTCCCAACAATGAACAGACGACGCTTGGACCTTTCCACTGTACATTTATTTCCAAAAGGCTGCATATACATTTGCAAATTCTACTGTACAGAAAACATCCAAAATGTCCATAGTTATAGATACAATATACCACAAAGCTGCCCTGGCGTTACCAAACAGAGGTTCAGCACTAGAAAAGCTCTGCAGCCTATTCAATATGATCATCTTAAATACTTGATCAACTAATACCTTTAATGTAATGTCAGTAGGACTCGTTTATTTTTAAGTATATATTTTTTTTCTCCATACCCATCTGTACAGTACAACATTCAGCATTTACAGTAGTTAAACAAGGCACAAGAAGAAGAGTGGAGTGAAGCCGAGGGCCATGCGCACAGCGGGAAAAAGCACGGGGGCAACTTCAGTGACAGAGAGAGAGACGGTTAAAGTCGAGGCTGGAGTGGATCGTTCAGAGGGAGGGACGCCTGGCTGTGATTGGTTCTTTGAGACTTTCATTTTAACTTTATTATGGAGTTTGCATGTTCTCAGAAGAGTTTCTGACGCTGCCCTGCGGTTACCAACACTCAGGTTCTTGGTCTTAGCCTATTGTGGATGTTTTGTGTAGATGAGGAAACACCAGGGCACAGGGATGAAACGTGAGGCCCTCTCTAAGAAGGTCTGATCCTCGGGCCGGACTTTAAAGGTGCATTATGTAACTTTAAATGCGTAAACAAGTGGCTATTTGTCCTTTCAGTGGTGGGTGGTTTGGCGCTTTTACTTTCCATCACAGATTGTTTTTCGAGATTTCTGGTAGGTTTCCGTAACCATGAAGACAGTTCCATCAGCAGAGAACACCTACCAGAAACCATAAAGACAACTTATCCTCGAGCGTCATAGAGAGTGATGGAAAGTAAAGGCGCCCCATCCATCCAGAAAGGTTAAACATGCATAAACTTTTTTTCTGCATAAATAGTCACATAACACACCTTTTGTAGATTTTCTGTTTGGATATTTGTTTGGAGGGTTCTATCAGCACCTGCTCCAACTGAAATTATGACATGACAATCTAAAATGTCATGACCGCAACACAACCATTTGGAATGGGTACAAAGTCAAAACAACTTGGACCCAGGTTCAATCCCCAAACGGGGCCTTTCTGTTTGGAGTTTGCATGTTCTCCCCACGTCTGTGTATGTTTCTTCCAGGTACTTCGGTTTCTCTTATCACTAAAAACTTGTACAATAGGTTAATCCTTCAGCCAGGTGTTTCTAAACATTAGCCTGGCTCTACATCTGGAGATGGGTCTCCATGGATCAATAGTATGACTTAAGGGGTACCGGTCGTCACATGAGGACCAGTCCTAAAGTGGTCAACCGACCGTCAGACCGTCTTGCTGTCAGACCTGAGTGCTAACCACTTATTTTACTTTTTATTTTCTATTTATTTATTTAATATTCTTTATGCATGCTCTTATAGCCATAGTTTTAAAGTTTTTATATTTATTTTTTATCTAAATTCTGTGTTATATACTTCATGTTGCACGATTGTACCGAGAAAAATCCCTAGTTTGTGAACCTGTTCCCAAACAATGTTAATAAAATCTATTCTGATTCTGATAAAACCCATGACCGTTCAGCTGTGTAGTGAGAGTAGTCACCTTTTAACCATAGTAATCATGGAAATAAAAAGGAGAAGCAGAGTTCAATCCTAACATATGCGAACAGTTAGCAAGTCGGCTAATCTGGGAGACTTTCCAGAGTCCGTTAGCCTGCTCAAAGTATTTTCCCTATAGCCGTTAGCATTAGCCACAAAACTTCGCAAACAATGAACGATCCATCAACCCCATTTAGGTCAAAGCCTAGTTACAAATCATTAACTAATGTACACACCTTTTAATATTTTATTTTAGATACAAACTAGTGTATAAAAGTGTCCTCTTAGCTAAATGCTCAAATTCAGTTAAGTTTTTATTTTTTGTGTGGTCGGATACACATCCAATGAATATCCAATATCATTCGCTTATAAGATGTGAATGATAAAGAAACCACAGAAATTATATTAATGCCATGAAAAGGACAAAACGTACCTCGCCATACTTTAATATTGCTCCTGGCCTCCCTATTCATTTGTATGGGGATGGAACGTTCAATTTAGATTGGGATTTGACAGCAAACAAAGTGTACGCATTTGTAGGAACCATTTATTGGATCTGAATATTTTATAATATTAATGGATTAGTCTCACTCTGAACCGACCACGGCCTGTTGTGAATGATCCACTTGAGCCTCGAACAGAGCAGTCTGTATATGACAGATTCACACCTAAATGAAAGTTAAAACACGGAGAATGCTGAACAGGCCACCGCGAAGCATTACAGAAGCTCTTTTCCACACTCGTCTCAGGCTTTGCAGAAGAAGTAAAAAAAAAGATATTCACAAAAAGTCCAAACCAGTTAAGGAAAGATGGAGAGATTGTGCCCACGACATAAAGAGGATGCAATAAGAAAAATATCAATATGTTTTAATTCTTCCCTCAAGGAACAGTCCGTAAATGCTGTATTAGTATTTATGTAAACACAATAAAATTAGAATAAGTTTTAAGTTCATGTAAATGTTATGCAGTCACAGTTCTTTAAATTTATTTGGTTGCTATATCAGAAAAAAACGTTGAGCTACTGTTGCCTGTACAGGACTTGATTTGATTGGAATGGCTTTCTATGTCATGTAAATAGAAACAAAACTGAATTAAAAGTAAAATATGAATGTTTTCTTTCTTTATAGCATTCACAGATTGTTTGATTATTACAAACTTCTAATGAAAGATAATCAATAGTATTTAAATGGCCCAGAGATTCTCTCTGGGCCATTTAAATGCTGAATGTAAACGCAGATCTAGCGAATTTACATCCGTCAAATGCCAAATACTGTCTTGTTTTTTAAAGTTCCAAGCTCAATCAGTCAGGTGTGGAATTGGATAAAAGAAAAATGCACCTACAAAAAGATCCCCAAAACAAAATATTGATTATAGATACAGTATTCTTCGTCACATCCAACTATCCTATTTTGTTCATGCAGTGGTCTCGAACTTTTCAGACCACCTCCTCATGAAATATTGAACCTTTCTAGTAAAACTAGGAGTAAACCGGCCCTTTATACACCTGCACTGCACAAAATCATTCCTGAATGAAGACGTTTTTTTTTTTTTACACTTAATGAAGAAAAGACATCAATAACAATCTTATTTCAATCAAATTAATGTATGTATATAGCTATATTTCTCTAATTTCGGGTGTGATGAGATATTTTTTTGTATTAATTTAGTTGTAAAACACCTGCCACATGGACAGATTTCTGGAAATAAAGGACAAAAAGAAAATGTTTATTTATTTCTAAATAACATTCTGCAGTGTGACCCAGACATAAACTCACTTACGTACACTGCTGTTTGTGTTATGTGATCTTTTTACTATTTCATTGTTGCGAGACCATTTTGTGTATCCAGCGCCTAATAAATACAATTGTTACTCTTATTTTTCGTATATCCAGAACAATATCAGACCTAAATGAAAAGAATTGATCTCACATTAAAATTGCAGATGAGCTTGAGTACGCCCTGGAGAAGCCCAAACTAACAGTGGTACACGTGATAGTAAACAGTTTGAGAATCACTTAATTGAGCTCACTAAGATTTACGTAGTTCCCGTCGTATTTGAAATGTCAAATATTGGTTGTCGCTCACACAAAATCACTTGGACTCTACAGTGTGTTAGATGTTCTTTTCTGGTATCGACTCGGCGGCTAATGCTTTGTTTTTAGCTGATGTTAGTCTGTGGATAATGGACCTCATTCATGAAGTACTAAAGTTATTCAAGTAACGTTTTGAAGTCATTTAGTTATTTCTGCCCTAGCAATATCATATAAATATAATGGCATTCTCCCAAATACTTTTATCTGTAAATCAAATAATTTGTAGAAATGTGTGAAAGGAACAAGAATATTTAGGTTCATTTTGGTGATCAGTGTTGGGTAGTAACTGAATACATGTATTTGGAATACTCTTTGTATTCTGGTCTTTCCTTTTGACAGTATTTAGAATACAGTCACACAATCAAAGGAGTACATCGCAATAATAAATCTTTACAGTCTTTAAGTTTAAAGGTTTTACAAACAACAGCGGAATGATGGTGCAGCGGTTAGTTCATGTGCTTCACAGCTAGAAGGTCCCGGGTTCGATTTGTGGCCGAAGGAAGCCTTTCTGTGTAGTTTGCATATTCTCTCTGTGTCTGCGTAGGCCAGTACAATAGGCCAGAATGAATGAGAGTGTGAGTGGTTGGTGGTGGTCGGAGGGTCAGTCTACCCCAATGGTTACAATAGTAGAAACTTTATTAACTTTATTATTAGCTTTATTAATCCCCGTAGGGAAATTTCTTCTCTGTATTTGGCCCATCCTCAATGCCACTGGGGCGGCCTCTAGGAGCAGTGAGCAGTGTGAGCTGATCTCAGACACTAATCAGTATCCCCAGGCTGTCACTTTGACCAATGAGACGAGCTTTCCTGGGAATCGGCCTGTTAGGTCCAATTGGAAGGGAGAGGGGGCGGGAGCTTGATCATTTACTTTTTAAAGTTTAAAGTTCTCACTCTCCTCATTTTGCAAACTAGGAGTGGCTTACAGGTCCAATCAGGAGGGGAAAGGGGGAGGGACTTGATCTCACTCTCTTCTCACTTGGCAATCTTACAGACGATCACTTTAAATGTCAGCCTGTGCACCGTGTGTCATGTGATCTGCTGCGCATCTGCAAAGTGCTTTGTTTGTGTTTCTAATTAGTGGTAAATAAGTTCATACCAGACATTCCAGCGAGTGTAGCCAACATGATTTTAATCTTACGCCACATCTATACATAAATATATAATGCAAATCAACAGGAAGTATTCTAAGTATTCAGAATACAGCACTATGATTGGACAAAGTAACGGAATACTTTACAAAATACATTTTTTACGGCAAGTATTCAGTATTCTGTAACTAAATACAAGTTCAAAGTATTCTCCCCAACACTGACCGTGATAATACTCTAAAGCTGCAGTATTTTTGTGCACAAGAGTCGTCCTGTATTTTTGTAAATGCCAAAAATAAAAATGCTTAAGGCCTTAAAAAACAAATTTATGCACGAGAACGTTTCATGAATGAGACCCAACGTTTGCTCTTTCCCCCTAAAACGGCCGATTTCTTTTGGGACATTCAATTGATAACATTTAATCCCAATCCCTATGAGCGAGTGAATGTTTGTCTGTCCTTGTATTACAACCAATGTTGGCCCAAAGTTGCTGGGATAGGCCACCTACAACGCCAAAAACAATCAATAAGCATAATCTCTAACACTTTTTTTTTCCCATCAAACTTACTTGTCTTCAAAAAATTCAAAACATGTGAGCAGCTAGCAGCTTTTCATTTCAAAATAAAAGCCTTGAAATATGCCATAACACACATAATAGCAACACGCAGTACTGGTTTAATTGCATAAGAGGGCGTTTTAATGATTAGTTTAAAAGAAATCGACATAGCCATCCTTTTCTATCCAACGTGGAATGTGTATTTTTTATTTTTTTTAAATCAAATTCCCACTCGATGGACGACAGTGTTCTTTATTAGGTACACACGATGATTTTGGAGTTGTAAAAATTAAAGTCGCAATCGTCCCCGTAAAGTAGAACGCTCGCACGATTTCAGACTCTTTCGGGGACGGGGCGGGACTTGCAATCGCCTCGGCGGCTCATCCATCGAACCGTCGGACAATCCGTTGGACAATCCGTCACCTTGACTCGTCCCCTTCCCTTGGTCCCCGCCCCCCTTGGTCCCGGGAAGGTCCTCTCTCTCCGTAGACCCCCTTCCCCACACACAGTCCTGGTCATATAGATTAGTATAGACATTTCCGTACATTTTTTTAAAATTTATTTTCAAAGTCTCATCCGGTGTAGTTTCGTTGAGCTTGATCTTCTGTTTCGTGTGTGTCGGGTTTGGGTATTCGACACAAGCTCCCGGTCTCTGTGTGGTTAAAGTCATGCCGCTCCTCCTCGTCCTCCTCGTCATTGCCGACGCCGCGCTGGTCCTTGCAGTTGGATTTGGCCGAGTGGAGTTTGCCGATTTCCTCCAAAGCGCTGGCGAGAGAGTCCAGGTCGGCGCTGTCCTGGTGCCGCGCCTCCCACAGGCTGAGGATGACCGCGGACGGGCTCGGCTGCTTCGCGAAGTAGCCCAGGTTTCTGCGAAGAGATTCGGAAGACAGAATAGGGTTATCTCCAGCAGTGGTTTCTGGAACCAAGCAACCACCACCTCATGAAATACACGGCCTGACCCCAATATGTCACACACTTTCTCTGCGGCATTGTTTCAATAAGCTTGTGTTCATTTATCACTAAGATCTAGCATTGATGATGGAGAGTGCGACCACTGCGCAAAGCCTCCTCCAGCACATCCCAAAGATTCTCCTTTGGGTTAAGATCTGGACTCTGTGTCGACCAATCCATCTCATGCTCCCGAAACCACTCTTTCATGTGAGCCCCATGAATCCTTGGAATATGCCTGTGCCATCAGCGAAGAAGAAATCCACTGATGGAATAACCTGGTCATTAGGGCGAAGCAATATATCGTCTACAACAGGGGTCGTCAAGTTTTCTTGGTAAAGGGCCGTTTTTCTTCATCGCCAAAAGATTAAGGGCCAAACCCCCGAATTGTAACCTGAAGTAAAGCACTAAATGCCAGTGTTGTACATCATATATGGCTTATTTGGGTGTTTTTCTAAGACATTTTAAAGGAATTGTCAGTATTTTTCACATTTTTGAGTACTTTAACAGGCATTTGATCTCTGATTTTTATAATGTCATTTCTCAATATCATCTTGAGGGCCAGAGGTTCAATGATGGAGGGCCGAATTTGGCCCCCGGGCCTGACGTTGCCTACCACTGGTCTACAAGGTAATATCGAATTTGCTGTTTGGAAGATATGCAAATGTTCAATATCAAGTTTTTCTTTTTTCCAATGTCAAGGAATGTAGGGAACATGGAGGAACTAAAGTGGGGAAATCTTGGGAAAAAATGTGTGGAAAAACATTTGAAAAAACTGAAAAAAAACCACCAAAAAATAGGAAAATTATCTTTTCGAGCGTCAAAGCAATGTACATTTTTTATGTTTGCAGCACATTTTTGCATTTTTTTGATAATTATATTAATATTATAATTATATTTATTATAATATTGCTTTATCATCGTTACTAAGTCCCATAAATATTGACATTAATTTTTGTCAATATTTCCAGCCCTTCTGGTCATCCAGGATGTTCAGGTCTTCGGCTGAGCTCATTCTTTTGGAACATAGTGTTGCTGAACCTAAACCTGACCAACTGCAGCAATTCCAGATCAGAACTGTTAGTCAAATCCAGGTAATGGACACTTGTTTTTGGTCAGGTAAAGCGACCCCTGGACTATAGACCTAGACCAAATCCAGACACAACCAAAGTTTATTTAATGAAATGAATTAAAATAGACTTAAAGCAGTACTAAGTAACTCATGCCCCTAGAGGCCATAAGCGCAGCTGCAGGTGTCGTAGCATGTTGCGTTTTTTATCCGTGATAGTAAATACTACGCTGACAGTTGTGGTTTTCTGGCCAGAGACACCAGGAGGAGATGAAAGACCCTCCAATCATCCCATTAACACTTGCATTACCCCCAGAGGGACCACGGAAAGGATTTATTAAGGTAAACAAGTTACTTAGTTGTTCTTTTAATATGGGGAAAATCGTGACAAAACTGGATGTAAACTGAGATGACACAAATGTGTAACATTATATTCAACAGAGATGGTTAGAGTGGCCACAATATTTACAGAAAAGTAACATTACTCTTACTTTTACTCAAGTAGAAGTAAAAGGTAGTGCCCCAGATATTTACTCAAATAAGAATAAAAAGGGTCTCGGAGAAAATGCTATGAGTACTGTGAATACTGAGTAACTGTTTGAGCGTAAAAGTCTGATTCATGTTTCAGTAGTGACATGAACTATGAGAAACAAAACATTAAATCATGTGCCTGTAAAGAAAATCCCCAAAAAACGTATACAAATGAATTGTTATGAAGAATTAAGTAACCACAAAATACATCTATTTTATGCATCAAAATGAAGATTTGTCACATAAACATTTACTCACAGTGGCACGAGTGACTTTTTGTTTTTCACTCAAGTAAGAAACAGATACTACTTAAACTACTTGCAAAAAGTACATTTACTTCAAAAAGTTACTTACGTGCATGTACTTGAGTAAATGTAACTGAGTACTACCCACCTCTGATACTAGTAAAATAGTATCAGAGGTGGTGATTGACAGACAAACACATTATGTGTTTGATTTGAGCCAGTTTAGATGTATTATTTATTTATTTGGTTTATTTCATAGGGACAGATACAAGAACATAGACAAACTGTATCATAAGTTTGATGTATGAAAGCCGTTTGTTAGCTAGCTTACATTGTTCGTAAAGTGGACACTCAGTAGTGTTATGAACACTCCGGGCATTGCGACTGTTTTAAAACTTATTTTGTCCTTTTATTTTAAAAAGCAACAAAGTTACAAACATTTATCAAATTTCATGTTACCACCAAAAATTGTGACAAAATTGGCACATTGTTACAGTTGATTTTCTTGTGTTTGACGGTTAATAACTATATATCTCAATATGACAGAAAAAAGAGAGTGAGGTCTACTTCAAGACAAGGGTTCAAGCTTTCATTTAATGTAGGTCTGACTCTTGTGGGTTTTTCTGTTGAAAGGCAGTGAACTCTTGGGAAAAAAAACAGCGTGACAAATAGCCGTGGTCTCCCCTAGTTAATAATAATAATAATAATAATAATAATAATAATAATAATAATAATGCATTGGTTTTATATAGCGCTTTTCTGGACACTCAAAAACGCTTTACATTGCACTATTCATTCACTCCATACTTGGTGGTGATAAGCTACTATTGTAGCCACAGCTGCCCTAGGGTAGACTGACGGAAGCGAGGCAACCAGTCTGCGCCATCGGCCCCTCCGACCACCACCAACCACTCACTCACTACATTCGCTAGGCTTCCTGGTGTTACCAAACGGTCTCCCATCCAAGTACTGACCAGGTTTAGGCTTAGCTTCCAAGGTCTGACGGGATCGGGCAGAGCAAAGGCGGTATGGCCACCTAGTTGATATAAAATATGAAAGAATGTTCTACCTAAAAACCCATTAAGAAAAGTAATACATGGTAATTAAAGCAATGAATAGATATTAAAAATGTCAGAACCAGTTAAATAATAATAGAAAAAAACAATAAAAAGTTAAATAGATCTAATGTAGTCGATAATAAAAACAAGAAAACAAACACCAAGAGCCATTATTAAAAATATAAACAGAAAAATCCAATAAAATACATAAACTATAACAGATAAGATATTTAAAACACAACAGAGTGGCTTCCTGTTGTCTATATACAATATAAATACATTCTTCCTTATGTTTTAAACAGTATAAAAAGCCCTGTGTGCTGAAAAGTTACTGGTTTATCTATACGTGCAGTACATAAATGTGTCCACTGGATGGCAGTGTTGTCCCACTGTTGATATAACCGTCACTTTGACTGTGATCATCTGTGAAAAAGGGAGTTGTCTTTTGTTACCTCCTCATCAGGACTGATTTTAAAATGTCACACGGTTCATAAAGGCCATATTTAACTCCCTTTTACCTTCTCCTTATGTAATGTATCTATACGAGTTATACAAGTATGAACTGTTGGATAACTGACCTAACTGTGTGGGCTGAGCTTTGCTTTTGGCACTTTATAATTCATGGGTTCTTAAGTTTAAATAAATGCAAAACGCAAAAACAGACTCAGGAGCCTGATCTGACAACAGGGAAAATACGACTCAGAAACTCAGAGAACATCATCGTTATGTTACTTCATAATAAACAATATCATTTACTGTAAACAACTGACATTTATTTACTCAAGTACATGCACTTATTTCTGAGAGTAGTTCTATCATACAGTACTTTTAAGTTCTACTTCAGGGATATTATGATTCATGTCGATGCGTACAGTAAAAGTACTTCAGAATGATTTATTTTAATATCATTTTGTGGCATCGTCGATAGAAATATTTGCATTAGCACATTGTTTCATGAGTTGTTTCTCATAAATAACGTCACTGAAACCTAAATCAGACATGTGTGTATCGATGACGGGATTCATGGCTCTTTACTGGGAGCAGAGTCTTTGGGATCCGTTCATTTCAAAGAGCCATTCACCTTAAAAGAGCCGCTCGGTCACTTGTATGTAATCAGACAGTATTTTTTACTCTTTCTTGAGTAATTATTCAGGTCAGTGCTTTACTTCTCTTTTGGGTAAAATCCTTTTACTGTAACATTACTTTTACTTGAATGAATATTTTGGCCGCTCTACCCAGCTGTGGCTGCGTTCACGTGACATCACAACTTTGTAAAGAGCCTCCAGTTCAGCTTTACCCAAATCTAAAAGGTTACAGCCTATAGGCCAGTGTAAAGCCGCATTTGAAAGCTATACATAATGGATCTAAACTGATCTTTTTAACGCTTCTGTCACTTTTCTTGTTGCATTTTCATCCCATTTTTCATCGTTTTTTGTCACGTTTTTGCGAATTTTTTTGCTCACGTTTTGTCGCTTTATTGATGCTCTTTTGTTGGTCTTTTGTTGCTTTTTTGTACTTTTTTTGTCACCATCGCTTTTTTGTCAGTATATAGTTGCGTTTTTGTGGCTTTTTTGTCACTTTTTCCTCCCTTTTCTTTTGTTGCGTCACAGTTTTGTAGCCAAACTGGGGCAATTGTGGTCGGTTCAGGTGGGGGTTAGGAGGTTTAACATGGAGGTGGAGGGCAACTGAAAACTGTAAACAATGGTGACTGTCTTTATGCAGATTTCTAGTCTTAGTTTATCGCTAATTCCTCTGTAATTCCTGAGCCGACAGTTCAAAATCCTCTCTTCCAGCACACACACGAACTATGGTCTAATTATTTCCTCATAAAGGCGTCCAAAAGTGGAGACGACATTCAGAAACGTGAGCGTGATGTTGGCCAATAGAAAGGACTTTCAGCCATAAGAATAATATGACAGGTTTGTGAATCCAATCACTATCAAATAATGATCAGGGAAAACATTTGGACATTTTCTTATTGGAAATTTCTTTCAAAAACTGTTTCTCCTCCATAGAGTTGTATTGACACCTGCTCCGACAGAAATAGAATTATAGAACAACCTGTTAAATTAAATCTTCAGTGACAAATACTTAATGTCAACCAGTGAATGACAAGTAAATCTTATGTTTCTGCACCTTTCCCTAAAGATAATTTCTAAGTTAAAGGTTAGCCATGAACAAAGCACAGACTTGTTCCTTTGGCAGTGCATTTAAATGACATGAGGCTCTTTCTAACTGTGTCATTGGAACTCTCAGATCTTTTTCATCCATTCTTTTCATTTAGTTTTCATTCGTCGACAGAAATTCATGAACATTCGAGTCATAGTTTCAGTCTCATTAACTGCTTTCGATTTGGTTTGAGTCTAGTTCTCGTCAGCAACAGTATGACTTATAAACTCGACAGAGCCCCCTAGTGGTGGCTGGTGGTGGCGCGGCGCTCACCGGTCCAGGTGCAGTTTCCGCGCCAGCAGCTGCCAGTCGTTGCCCTTGGCGTTGGCAGTGTCGAAGGTGGCGCAGATCCTCTGGTGGATGGACGGGGGATTCGGAAAGCTCTGGGGCCCGACTGAGAGGTCACCGTGCAGTCCGACTGGGAGAAGAACGGCAGGGGCTCCTTCTCACTCTGAAAATGAGAGGGAATAAATATTAAAAAGGAACAAAAAAAAACGTGTCAGGGTCAGGAGGAGAGAGAGGGGAAGGTCCCGCGAGGACAGAGGTGAGCGAAGGCAGATGGTCAAACATTCACAGGGTCACAACGAGACAAAAAGAGATTTCATATTTACTACGTCGGAGCCAAAGCAGCAGCAGGAAGCTCGTCCTGTTTGTGGGCAGTGGCTCCACAGATACAAAGGCTGCCATTGTACCTCCACAGTGCTGCCCGTCAGCAGAAATACAGTATTTGGTGATCCAATATCAATATGAGGTGACCCTAAAAGTATCAAAAAGTACTTGGAGAAAATGTTACTTGAGTACTGTGAGTAACTGTTTGAGCATAATCGTCTGATTTATGTTTCAGATGTGACATAACTGATGCAAAGCACTCAAGCCCCGATTCCATTCGATTTTCAATTATTATATTTGTATTTTTTTAAACTTTTTTTTAAACAAAATGAATATAACTAATTTTCTTTTATTTTAACATGTGCATTTTTGTCCTGGTAACAAACTGTAACTGTTGTCTCAGTAAGAGAACTTTACATTACAAAAATAATTACAAGACATGGAAATTAACTACTCCTGGAACCGCCACCTTAACGTGGTGGAGGGGTTTGAGCGCCCGAATGATCCTGGGAGGCCCCCTGTTGTCGGGGGCTTGGTGCCCCTGGTAGGGTCTCCCATGGCAAACAGGTCCTAGGTGACGGGTCAGACAAAGAGCGGTTCAGAAGCCCCTTATGAGAGACCAACAGGCCCGGTTAGAACCATGAGGCCGTCCTTCTGTGGACCCACCACCTGCAGGAGGAGCCATAGGGGCTGGTGCAATGTGATATGGGCAGCTCGGACGGTTGCCCCCACGACCCGGCAACGGAAAAGTGGAAGAAAATGGATGGATGAAAATTAACTAATCATTTTGACTGTTTTTTTTTTACATCAGTTCTTTTGTTTCTATTTTTGTTTAACCAAAATATAAAAGCTTCTTGAACAAAGCATAAAACACAGCGAAAAAAACGATACGAAAATAAGAGAGTGACAAAAATGTGATACAAAAGTGACAAAAAAGCTACAAAAATGCAACAATAAAGTGATGAAAAAGTGACAAAAAACTATGAAATAAAACCATGTCAAAAAACGATGACAGCAACACGGCAAGAACTTGAGGGAAAAGATCCATAATGCCCAACTAGAGAACATGCACTCGGTTAAGGCGGGGGGTAAGAGGTTAAGCAGTTTAAATCGGTTTTCAATGAATCGCTACATCCCTAATAAAAATGTTTTAAATATATATATTACTGTAGTAAAATGGGCACAAAACTCAAATTCCATAAATTTTATGTGTCACATGAAGCTTTTGTAACATTAAAATTGACTCACAGTGGCACGAGTAAAGAAACTTCATTACAATTGTACTCAAGTAGAAGTAAAAAAGAAAAGCACTGGATGATATAACTACTCTAATAAGGACTTCAAACAGGTAAATGTAACTGAGTACCGCCTGCCTCTGGTTGGGCCTGGTAGATAGAACATTTTATAAACACGTTTCCAAAGTGCTGCACATGAAGATGCGATATTTCACCATCAAAAGTAATAAGATTCTGTAACCAGACCAAAGCTGGACTTGAGTATCAGCAACTTGTTCGAGCGAATTAACCCATCCATGTATATTCATTTTCTTCTGCTTTATCCTGGGGCCGGGTCGCGGAGGCAGCAGACTTCCCTCTCCACGCACACTTCCTCCAGCGTTAAATCCTCGCCCTATCTCTGAGTGAGCGCCCAGCCGCCCTGCGAAGGGAACTCATTTGGAGAGCTTGTATCCTTCATCTTGTTCCTTCGTTCACTGCTCTCGTGACCACAGGTGAGGGGAGGACCGTGGACCGACCGATGAACCGAGAGCTCAACTCCTTCTCCATAACTCTCCGATACAGCGAACAAACTAGGGATGTCACGGTTACCGGTGTAGCGGTAAACCCTGGTAAAAAATGTTGTTGATGTTGTTGTTGTTATTGAAAAACTATATTATGTCGGTGGATTACCGCGCCCGCGATGTAGGCAAAGTGAACCTCACCGGCTGCCATCTCATCTGCAGAAGGCGCACTCCGTAGTTCCAAAACAAAACTTTCTTAAAGCTGGAATCATGTCTGAGACGACAGCGCTCAGGACGTCTATTAGGGCTGAAAGATATATTGTTATCGTATCGATATCGAGATATGAACATTCAAGATATCAATATCGCAAAAGAAAAATATATCGTTATCGTATTTATATCGAGATATGAACATTCACAATATTAACAAGATATAAACGATATAGATTTTCATCAATAAAACTGCACTCTTTTGTATTATGATTTTATTTTTCTGAAAAATGCTTAGTTTTCACCTAACCCATAGTTATATTGTATCATATCGATATCGAGATATGAAATTTTGTCCATAGCGTTCAGCCCTAACGTCCATCAGACTTCAAACAAGTCTGAAGTCTGGGTATATTTTGGGTATTATAAGAAAACCGAAGGACAGTTGATATAAGTCAGTTATCCTGTTTGCAGAATGTGCAGGAAAAAGTGTCTCTAAAGGCAGCGATACTTCGAACCTCATGACTCACCTCTGTGACCGTCACCACAACTATAGCCAATGCAAGTAAGTTAACGTTAGCGTTTTAGCAGAAATGCATGATGTGGGGACTTTGGGTTGAGGGAGAATGTAACGAGTCGTCCCATAGTGAAGCCGCAGCGCCACCACCAGCATATAAACCGTGTCGTGGATACCTCTGGCACAAATGCGTTACAGGGCTCCTGGAGGGCAGATTAAAGTCGCCAATGCAATAGATTCACTCTCGCCGCATTATTATGAATTTAACAATGATTACTGTCTGATGGCATTTTCCCAAATCTGCAGAGCGAAAGCACACTGGAAGGACACAAACTGAGAACAATATTCCTGATATAGAGGGTTTATCTAGTTCTGGTGCTATAAATAGTACATGTAATAACCTCCAAACGATCAACAATTCATAGTTATAGTTCCTTTACTTTGATGTGAAAAGTTGCACTTTTGATATGGCTTTGTCTGTATTTTTAAAATATAATAAACACTGTTACACTTTTTTGAAACTATTTCAGTTTGTGTAGGACTATCAATGCTTTCTGAACTTATTAACACACATTAAAAAAATACTGCGATAATACCGAAAACCGTGATAATTTTGGTCACAATAACCGTGAGGTAACATTTTCATACCGTGACATCCCTAGAACAAACCATACGATCCCGTATTGTTGCACCACAATGAGACGGTGGTTGACCATGTTACTTCCGAGTTTTCAACTGTTATAGATAACAGCTGTACTGAAGCTTCCTGAAGGCTGATTAACGAGTAAATCCAAGCAAAACGCACATCTCCATCTGCTCTTTATGTCTCACATTCCACTTCAAGTAATGAGTTTAGTCGTATAAGTGGCCACTTGTTTAAAACTACAATAAAGTCTCGGGTACACCAAGGCTGCGCCAGGACAAATCTGACTCAGAACATTTTGTAATATCAGATCTTAATGTCATAGGAATAAGCAGAGGGCAATGGGTTGTTCCCGAAGCCGCTGTAATTGCGCGGGCTGTGCTGTTGTTTCTATTATTTAGCTCAGCGCGATGGCCGGTCGTCCTCTGTAGCCAATAACCCCCACGTATACCCGGCTGCTGTTTACTGCCTGTGACCATTCCACTCGATATATGTTTACAGCGCTGCGCTCCGGCTACAAAACACATGAGTACGGCCAATAAAGGCAGGCGTAATGTTGGGCACGAAGCAGAGAGGTACTGCTCCGTCTACACTATGGCAGTACACGCAAAATCCTCTCTCGTTCTGGGGATGCAGTATTCCAAGAGTGATATGGACAACCTGCCGTCATCAATGGAAAAATTAATTCACAAGTTTATCAAGATATTTTGCAGAAAAGCCTGAGACCATCTGTCCAACAGCTGAAGCTCAACAGAGGATGACAATGACCCAAAGCACAAAAGCAAATCCACTTCAGAATGGTTTTAGAAGAATAAAATACATGTCCTGGAATGGCCCAAAGTCCTGACCTAAACCTGAGTGAGATTCTGTGGCATGAACTCAAGAAAGCCATTCACCCCAGACATCTGACGAATCTGCTGAACTGCAACAGTTTTGTAAAGAGCAATGGTCCAAGATTCATCCTGATCGTTGTGTGCGTTTAATCTACAGGAAACGTCTGGTTGAAGTTATCGCTGCCAAAGAAGGGTCAACTAGCTATTGAATCTAAGGGTTCACTCACTTTTTTTCTCCCTGTCCTGTGAATGTTTGCAGTTTATGACCATTACAAATATGATAAAATGCAAATGTTTGTGTGGTATTAGTTTAAGCAGACGCTGTTTAATTGATGATTAAAGTGATTTAAATAAAGATCAGAACACATTTTATGACCACTTTAGGCAGAAATGTAAGAAATTCCAAAGGGTTCACATACTTTTCCCTCCCACTGTAGGAATGGATGTAAGCTCTTATATTACATTTTAAACTCAGAAATTAAACTAGCATTACTGGCCTGCATGTGATTAAAAGCCTATATTATTACATGATGGATTAAAGATGTGTAAACTAGAATGTGTGATGTGTAAAACGGGCCGTGGACATAACGTGCTCGGTATGAGGCATAACTAAATGCATGTATTCAGAATACATATTTAGAATGCTTTAGTAACTGTATTCTGCTAAAGCTACTATTTCATTAGAGAGTATTTACAATACATTTACTTTCCTAAAACCAAAGGAATACATTGCAGTACTCACTCATAAAAGTTCAGTTTCATATTCATAACAATAAGATCATGAAAAAAAAAGACAAAAAAAAGAAAAGTTTAGGTCTACGTCCTTCTGGGCTGTGGCCATTTGCAAAGTGCTTTTTAAGTATGAAATAAGTTCGTAGCAGGCGAGTAACAAGTGTAGCCTAAACATTTCCTTTACCATACGCTGCTTTTATGCGTGATTATATGTAAATCAACGTGAAATTATTCTAAGTACTCTGTAGTATTCTGTAACTTAATACAATTTCAATGTATTCTCCCCAACACTGTATATGGCCATGCAAATTATAGCTAGATATGTTAAAATCCAGTCAAACATTAAGCAAAAATTACATGGAACTAATGTAGACCTTTCTTGAGTAATTTGTTACAGCAACACTATAGAGCCATATGATGAAATGAAAGAAAGTACTGTTATTTTTAGTTGAATATCACATTTTAAAGTGGACATGTCCTGCATGTGGAGCTTTAAAATAGACTTAAAGGTCCTATATCATGCAAAATCGACTTTTTGGAGTTTTTAGCCATGTTGTTATGCTATTTCCTTATCAAAAACACCCCCAGAGCGGTTTTTGGCTTCATTCACGCAGTTCTAAGTAATCCTCCTGAATCCTGCTCTCTGAGCAGCTGCTCCACCCTCTACTGGTAAACGACTGAGCTGTTCAGTTGTGTCGTCACAGCGGAACGGAAGTGCTCTACGTCTGTAATGTAATGCCTTACGGCCTGATTTTTATTTATAAAACAGCTTTTTCATTTTTATTTTATTTTTGTTGTTGTAAGAGAGAAATAAAGAAAAAATAAAAAATAAAATAAAAAAGAAAGCAGCAACTCTCCGACGCGTCTGTGCTGTCCCAGGAGGCTAATCAAACGCACCCACGGCCGGAGGATCCATGGATCCCAGCAGAGGTGTTGTTTTTGAAGACTGAGCTCTTTCTAACCTACTCTGGACACCGCCTGTTCTTTTTTCTTACCCAACGATAATGTTACGGATGCGCGTTTGGCTACGAGAGGAACAGGACTATTCAACCTTCCTAAAGAAGAGTGCACTCGCCAGAAGTTGGAATTTCTTTTCGGGATTCAGCGACTATATCAACCAACCTGATGGATGCTTGGTGAACCTTGGCCAGAATCAAAGTGGATTAACTTTTATACCCAACGCCATAACGTAAACACCCGATGATGGGGAGGCCAAGCTGAGCGGTGAGTCAATCAAAACGCGTGTTAGCCATTTATGAAACTGTGTTGCACATGTCAACTCCTTATAACTGCATTATGTGAAGTAACTTCACTTTTTGCAGCAAGATTTATATTTATAATACTGTAAATGTGGAATGAGCGGAGAGAGGGGCGGAGTTAACTGAATCGAAGCGTCTTGTCTTCTGGGTAGGGAAATACCCCGAAAAATACTTCTCAAACCTCTCAAACATACCTCTCAAAAATGAGTACTCCATAGTGATAGAGGTACAATATATCATATACATATGCCTATACTTTACTTTGGAATGGCTAAAATAGCATGATACAGCTCCTTTAAAACCCTAATTTTGGAGCCTCAGCGTTGACATTTTATGTTTTATATTAATATGAAAATATGTCTGTAAGAAATAAACATAGACAAATAATACAAATAATAGACAGCTCCTCCTCACTCCTCCCCTTTTACCATAATGACCACGTTCGAGGGGGAAATCGAAGCATGTTCCTAATAAGGGCATAAGGGCGGGATCTTCACTGTAGACTCGGCCCTTGCGTGACGTGTAGCTCGCACAGCTCCAATGCTAACATTCCGACCCTCATTAAGTACGAGATTTCAAAAATGTATCCTACGATAACCAGCCCGGTGCCTCTGATTCTGTCTAACCAGCGTAATCACAGGAGGAATATCTAGCTGTAGACAGTTCCAAAAACGTGTCTAAAGTGCAATGGATTCCATTGGGGGCCTAGTGGCTATATGGCGGAACTACAGCAATGGCAGAGCAATGGCGGCCTCCAGTGTCGTCGTCGCAAAGCAGAGCAGCCAGCGGCCATTGGAATTAAATAGTAACAATGAAATGCAGGAGAAAGAGCTGGTGAAAATCTTGTCTGGGGCTCCTCCTGCTGGCAGCTATGGGAATAATGTTCTTAAAAAATAACTTCCAGGTTGGATATGGTGTGGTTAGCAGCTCCAGCAGTGCGTGATAAACACACTTCGAGCACAGAACGGTCGATAATGTTGGATTATGGGCTTTAAAAATGTGGAGGAATGTTTTTGGGTTTGAACAATGACGCGAGTGTAATCAGGAAGTGCAGAATGAGGCGCTGACGCCGTAGAAGAAGAAACAGCTATATTCAACAGCTTTATCCGAGGATTAACTCAAAACTGTGTGAATGTTGTGAAACACTACTTCAGTCTAATTCCTCAGTATCAAAGGTGCGATCGTGCCGACACTGCGGTCAAGGCATAATAATCACTAACTTCCCCAGTCAGTGCTCATAAAGTTATGGCTAACTGAGTCTCACGTTTCGTTTCTTTGACTGCTCCATAGGGATAAATGTGGCCCCAAATCCAATATTGAAAGTTTATCTTGCCTTTGCACAGACTGTGTACTTTCCGGCTCTAGACGTCTGAGCGCTTACATAATGTTTGTCTTCAAAACAGACTCTCCCGGAAAAGTCACTGACTGGTGCGGTTTCTCTATTTGAGCAGAGGAATAAAGTTGTCCACAGACTCGGCGGCAGCACATTAGCGACTTTTATGAGTTTGACATTGTACATAGGGACTTCATGGTGACTTCGAAGGCCTCATAAATCATAATGAGACTAAAGTGTCATCTCTCTGCTCTTCTTGCCCTTTGGTGGTGTTGTATGTGGTGGATAATTTCAGGCTTGAAAGTGAATTAAATGAATTGTGCCAAAATGAAGGCCTTAAATGTCATTACAAGCATCAACTTGGATTCCAGCTGTATATTTCTTGGAAAGCGCGACTATTTTCCTGCATAATTTCATCGAAAATAGAAAGATTATGGCCCGAAAAGCATTTAACTTCGGTTTTCTGCCCAAATGTGTCCAATTTTCTTTCAAATATGGACATTTCTCCTCCTTATAAATGAATTTCGGAGATTTTTGGCTGCTGTGGCATTAAAAAGTATTGAATGTGACTTGCTGCCACAACCCTGGACTCGTGGTTTCTTGTTATGAGACTTTGCTGACATTAAGGGAGACATTACAAACTTACAAACAGAAATATCTAATCTTCACAATAACATGTTTAATTATTGCACTGATTCAATCTGTCTCCATTGATTTATTTGGGGGATTGACATTTCAAGGGCCATTTTCTCAAAAGGCATTTTTCTCACATTGGTGCGACAATATCTCCACGTAAGTAGCTCCTACGGACTTCAAAATATTGTTCAGTCCAAGGCTGGAAAGGGATTTTTTTTTTAAACTAAGCTGGTTTATTTAGTTTTGAATTTCAAAAAACACAGCAAAATTAAAAAATAAAATAAAAAATCTGACTTTTCCACTAATAAACAGCTTATTTACAAAATAAACAAGATCCAAAATCCCCTCTGAAAAAGTCTACATATATATATATATCAAGAAAATAAAACTGTAAATATAAACATGGCTCAATCCATTATTCAGATTTTGTCACCGAAAATATGGTACATTTTTAGCCATAAAAGGCCTTATTTTTTACATGAAAACAGAAAATGTCAGAAAACGTGCAATCAATTTTTTTTCTTGTATTTATGTCAGTAATCTACAGCAAACGTTTCACACTGATATCTCTACATTTAAAAAAGTTTCCCTATTCGCCTGCAGTGCCTCACATTAAAGACCCAATAGAGCTGAAGGATTAGTCTAGTCTGCACATTACAGACCAATACAATGTCCTATTTTCAATAGCGCTGTAGTTATAAAGTCAAAGTGAGGCAAAAAAAAAAACAGCGGTCTCTCGCGTTAGGCGTTTCATTTAGTCCAAATTAATTGCTTTTGTTTTAATGCGCTGAACTTGAGTAACTTTGGTCGAGGCAGTAATTAAAAACACACAATAAATTTAGGAACAACTTGTAAAATCAGCGAAGTTGTTGTAGAAATTTAAATGGGTCCAATCTGCAGCAACAGATGCTGGTGCCACGCGCGGAAATCAATTCAGCGGAAAACAAGTTATAGAAATGGCTGGTTTTCTCCCACGACTCGACGACTATTTTAATGGCTTTTCTACACAAAGAAGTCCTACTTAATCTTGTCAGTGAGTTACGGTTTGTTGGTCACTGCCGGAACATGCATGTAAAGAGCGAATACACGCAACACGTGGCGGTGATTTGATGAGTCTGCAGCGTAGTTCAGTAAGAATTTTCTCTTATTTGGAAATCACGCTGCAATTAACTATCCAAGTTTGACAAAATGGGAAGCTACAACATTCAAATATTATACATGTTGATGGCCTCAATTTACGGGTGTCCATGGTTAACCGATTAACCGCTAACAAATGCGTAACTGAGTAAAAGCATTTTGCTCAGTTAACTGGCGTCTATAATTTGCAGTGACAGTGAAAAGACTAAATTTTTGCACCACCAGAGACCGCTAGAGTGCTCCCAGACATTTGTCCATGAGAAGTAGTCCATTGCATGACTTGCTAGTTTTCCAATAGGAAGCGGGCCAAAAGAAAAGCGTGGGGCACTTTACAACCGAGAATGACAGATCAAAATACAAAGATAGCATTGCAGTGCTTAGATATACTTCAAGTACAACTTTGTTGTTGTACCATCTCAACAGCCAACGCCCGGGCATCATTAAAGAGGTACCTGGGTAAGAGGGAGGGGAGTCAGTGCGCACACTAATGGTTAACCGAGTATTAACCGCTAAGGGCCTCTGTTAACGGTTAATGAAAAACTTAAAAGCGTGCAGCCTTACCTCAATTACAAAGCAAAAACAAATTGAAAAAAAAAACAGTTAATTGGAGTGAATTCCAAATGTTTTAAAGTGGACGTATAGCATATGCATATGGGGTTTTATAATAGACTTAAAAACATTATTTTGGACTTTCAGTTTTGACTGACAGCTTGGTTTGGCTTAAGAGTATCCAGTGGCGTAGCAAGGGTACCAGGGGGCCCCAAGCAGGAATGTCAGTAGGGGGCCCTCTGGCGGGCGTTTTGTGTTCTGCGACGGGGGGACGATGATATTTGCATGCCAAGCAATGAAGGCTGCTAAAAGAAGGCACTTCAGAGACATACAACTACAGTAACTTATTACACTTCTGTCTTGCTCTCCTTCCTCTTCTTTCTCCTTATTTTCTTTCGTTTTTGCTGCCAGAGGCATAACGTCTCTTCATTTTGTTGGAGGAGATGTGTAGCTGCTCTGTTTACACCAACATGTGGGTTTGCGCCGTCTCTCTCTCTCTCTCTCTCTCTCTCTCTCTCGTTCCCCTCTGAGAAGCAGGTGGGGGAGGGGCGCTCATGGGGCCCTTTCAGGGAGTATGCGACGGCCAATTATCGTTGCACCTTGTCACGTTGTAGAGGCCACCGTGATGGGAAGTAAAGTCATCATGCTAACCACGAATACAGCTGTTTGGTCACAAAAAGGTAATTACGCACAAATAATAGTTTTTTTCCACACACAAAAAAGAGGTTATAAAACTGCTCGCTCTACCATCAGAGCCACTGTCGCCCCTGGTGCTACAGTAGAAAGCAGCATTTCTCCAGTGAAAGCTCTTGCTATGACACAGTTCATACAGAAGCAGCCTCTTGTATCTTGTGCCTGATGTATCTAACATATGTTTTTCTGTTTGCCTCCTGCTCACGGCCCATATGTACAGCATGATGTGGGTGAGAGGAGCGAGGAGCAGCTGTCAGGAGCCCATTCACACCTGTTCAAAGACATACTGTGCTTTCTGTTTACTTCCACAGCACTTGAGGTGAAAATACACAAGCTAAGTGTTTATTATAAACTGCCAACGCATGTGAACTACAGAGTGAATGAGCCACACACAGTGTCAAAAGCAGGGGTCTTGAACTTTGTATCTGTTTAATAAAAGATACAAAGAATATAGAGAGAGCTACTTCTGCTGTAAATCCAATCAATCTAACCTGGATTTTCTTGACCTAAAGTCGACGTTTTGCTTCAATGTGCCGTATGTAGCTTCTTCAAAGGGTCAGTGACCCACACATGATAGTGCACATGTGTTTGAAATGTCCACAGTTACAAGGCAATCTCCGCCAAATTCCTATTTAATATAATAAAACATCCATGTTTGTTGATTATAAGTCAAATCAATCAGTAACACTTGACTGAGTCTACGTTAGCCACAAAACATGTATAACTTAAAGGGAGGCGTTATTATTGCAACTCTCTAGAGCTTTTTAAATCCTGTTAGAGTGTTGTTCTCTAATCAAAATCAGACCTGGAGCGGTGTTTCGAGCCGCCAGCATTGCTTTGAGTAATCTTTGAATCTTTTTCATTGGCTATTCTTCACATGAAACGGCACAGTGGAGCAGCGGTTAGCGCTTACAGCAAGCTCCCTAGTTCAATCCCTGTGCGGGGCCTTTCTGTGTGGAGTTTGCATGTTCTCCCTGTCTCTGCGTAGGTTTCTTCCGGGTACTCCGGTTTCCCCTACCACTAAAAACATGTACAATAGGCCAGGAAGAAAGAGAGTGTGAGTGTGAGAGTGCGAGTGTGAGTGTAGGACAACAGTACAACAATAGTACCTTTGACTACAATCCGGCGTTTGCATGCATGAGTCTACATGTTTCCTCCGGGTACTCTGCTTCCCCCTCCCACTAAAAACATGTACAATAGGTGATTCTGACCATCACCCTGGCTCCACATCTGGTCATGGGACCCCGGGTGCTGCAATGCCGTCGCCCACTGCTCCTTACGAGTTGCCCCAGCGGCATCGAAGGATTGGTCAAATGCAGAGGACAAATTTCCCCACGGGAACAATAAAGTTTACCTTAACCTTACTGTCCCGACCAAATCAACTTAATAAATAAATAAAAAATAAAAAAGCTCCTCCTGAGGTCCTATACGTATCCAGGAAATGCTCCACGCCTCTTGATCTCTTTCCAAGCGTAATACTTTCATCGCAAAGTGAAGACAATCGCCATCGCCGCACTGACTTTTTCCTTCTTTATTGAAACAGCTGCACAGCAAAGGTGAGCGAGAGGAGGCAGATTTTCTATACAACAAAGCGTAAGATGTGTTTGAGATTATTATCAAAGTATAATACCACCCTCTTTACTAGCGACTTGAATGGAGTGTACGCGCGTGTAAGAAAATTACTCAAATTTCCTCTATTCTATACATAATTATACTACAGTATATAGGCCTGCCACGATAATTACTTATCGCTCGTTAAGTAAAATGAAGGACGATAACATTTTTAGTCTCGATAAATGCACGTGCTGCGTGTGCTTAAAATAAATACAGAAACATGAACGCTATCACAACGCTGAGTGAGCAGAGCGTCCATCCAACCCGTCTCCCTGTGCTTAAAGACAGCATTGAGCACATCAGCCGTATCCCCGCATGTATCCAGATCATTTATAGATCAGCGCTGCTTTTGGAGAGAGGCGGGGTGTAAACAAAGTGCTGTGATACTACGGAGCTTTGCTGATTCCGACACTTTCTGTGAACTTTATCGCGGAGCAAGAGGGACTCGTGTGAAAACACTTGGAATTCCAGCCAAAAGAACGCATCACGGAGAGAATAACAACATTAATGCGACTGCAGGTTTGTCTAACATGAGAACGAAACCACCGCCCAGTCAGTGTATCAAAGCTAATCAGCACTACTGTTAGCGAGAGGAACCCAACCGCTTTAGCCACTATCCAAATACAAGCGCAATAGTCCTGAGAACATTACTCAGTGCTTAGGTCTATGTTACTGTTCAAAAGCCAGAGAAATGCTGCAGCGGTTTGACAAACAGTCAACAAGTTTCCCAAAAAAAGCTGCTTCACTCCGACAGCCGTGTGTACAGGAGGTTATATTTGAAAAGAAAAGGAAAAAGAACACAACATATGGCTACTCTACTTTAGCAGTAATACAGTATTATCTGAATCCATACATTTAATATACATTTTATTCTAACCAGGTTTTATTTAACACAGAAGTGAGTTTTTAATAATATTTAACCAGAATAATGCAGATGAAATATCAATATTATTGTTATTGGGATATTTTTAAAGATGATACTGTATATTGACTATTTGAAAAAAAGAAAAAAGGTTGTGACAGGCCTAGTTCAAACACAGAACCTGGTGAGAGTGTAAGTTATGTTAAAAGGTTGAGAAACACAGATACAGTGTCCTAGAATATATCAACCCTTCTAGTTTGCACTTTGTTTGGTATAAGGTGTTAATATTGAATGTCAAATGTTCAATACATTTCAATTAAAACAGTTGCTTACAGTTTTCTTTTTATTGCCTACAGTATTTGCATTATACTCAATATTATCGTTTATCGCGATATTTTCTGAGACGATATATCGTCCTCAAAAATAAATTATCGTGGCAGGCCTAACAGTATATTTAACTAAATCCAGCCAGTTCAGAACAAAAGAATGCATCTAGAATGTGACTAAATCAAATGTCTGTACAAATATGGAAAGCCTTTGGGAGCTAGTTCAAACAGTCTGATTTGTTTACCGTACGTGGATTACATCACACTAGAAACCCATCACACTTGGTAAAAAACGCAGCACTTTTCACAGGCACCGTGTGAAGACTGTTCACTCTATTAATACACAATACAGCAGTCCCTGTGGAGCCGTCCTCTGTCAGTGGCCACTCTGCAGCAAGGTTACCTAAAGGTTGAGTTAGCAGAGCCCACACCTCCCCTCCCCTCAGCCCTCACTCACCTCCGCCACGGCCGTGTACACCTGCAGGATCTGCTCGTGCCCTTTGACTTGCCGGACGCTGATTTTGCAGGAGAGCTGAGCGGTGGCCGGGCTGAATCTCTCCAGGGAGAAGGCACAGTGCAGCGGCGACTGGTTACTGCACCACACTTGGGAGAAGGAGAATTCCTGAAAGACGGAGAAGGTTGTTTGTGTTTAATAATCAACAAATATCTCTTTGATTAATTGGTTAAACAGAGAGTTAAGTTCTATTGCGTTACATTACAACTGGGGTTCACAAACTTTTATGCATGCCACCCAAGATCATTCAGAGATCCCGGGTTACAAAAAGGACTTTGTGTGAGGGGTCTAAAAACCTCAACTGATATAGAACAGTTTTGCAGAATCTGAAGATGACGTCAGTTTTTCTGTATCAGGTCAGATTTTTGTACTAATTTTCCAATCTCTGTATTCCATGAGGGACATGATTTTTACTTTCTGTAAAAAGAAACATATGGTGCTGCTTTTAACAACATGTTTCTGTCATATTTTTGGCATTTCTAAGAGGGAACTTACACGTATCAAATAATAAAGTAGAGGTTAACTGATATGTTTTTTTTCTAAGGCCGATGTCGATAAGTCTTGTCTATAATCCTGTGTGTGATGCTCCTAAACTGGGAAATGTGTTGATCTGTGACAGCAGGGGACACTTTATTAGTGGCAAAGGGCTGATTCAGGACATTCATGTTAAGGTCAGCACACACTACACAATTTTTCTAGTCTTAAAGGGGGGGTATTATGTAAAATCGACTTTTTCAAGCTTTATATCATGTTATTATGTCATTCCCTCATTAAACACATGCCTGGAGTGTTGCCTTGGCTCATTCACATATTTTTGAGTAATCAGTAAAACTTAGACGGCAGCCATTTTAGGTGTAGCTATGCCTCAGTCCTCCTAGGAACGCCCCCACCTCCTGGAGACGCCTCTGGACCTTTTGTCACCAGCCAAGCCACCAACCATTGCTCCTCAGCTCAGCAGAGCCCCCTCCCCGCACAGTAGTGTTGTTTAGATGCCACAGCAGTGTGCTGAAGGGGGCGTGTCGGAAAGCTTCTTAAAGAGACAGAGGCCTATTTCAAGACGTTCAGTACAGCCATTTTGAGAGAGCAATGTTATTCAAGGCAGTTATTTTAATTTACTGCATATACAGACCAACAGAAGGTTACGTCATCATTGTAGTATGCTATAGACTGGTGCTATGTGATTGAAAAAAGCATAATACCCCCCTTTAAACGATTTTATGTAGAATGGGGGGTCCACACTACACGACTGGATTTAGTGTGATTATAGAATGTCTGGGGGTTCACACTTAACAACTGAGAATCGTAAGAGCGAACTCACTACACGATTCTGACAAACAGCTGATGTTTGATAACACAGCGCGTCTGTCCTCTCTACCGCTTAATTTCTCCTCCGGCTTCAAAAACTGTCCCCAAATCCGCAAAAATAGGCCGGTGTTTGTGAGTGTGGGAAAACATGTGTGTGCCCTGATTGGTCAACAGTGTCACAACATTGCAGTGCAAGGCTACTGCTACTACGAAGCCTTCAACTTGGCTATAGTCCTGTCAAATGGAGATAAAAGTCAGGGACACGAAGAACCGGGACGTATTTCAGTGGATTTAATAAGAAAAAGAGACGGGCCTCAGCCCAGAGATGGAGGAGGCGGAGGAGACAGCGGAGAAAGCGGAGAGAGGCGAGTGGAGACTGCGGAGAGAGGCGAGCCGCTAGCGTCGAGGTGAAGCTGAACAGTTCGTCTCCAAACTCAGTAAGTGCCGCTAAAGTCTGTTCGCAGTTGAAATGTAGCTTGAAAAGGTGGTTCTCGTGAACTTTTGGTGATATAAACTTGTGCTGTTCCATGTGGGGCTGTGGCCATGAAATGAGTTATTTGTGCCGCTGTTTTGACAGAGAAATGAAAAAGGAGGCGCGGCGGTGTTTTTCTGTTTCTATTTCACTCTGTCATTGGCCGCTGCTTTCTGTGTGTTCACTTGGGGACGGTAAAATCACTGATGTGTCTCCTGTGCGTCCAAAATCGGGCTTAAAAATCAAACATGTTTGATTTCCTGCGACTGTAGTCCACTTGCGTCTGACTGCTGCCCACACTACACGATTCGAACGTGAGTCCAGTCGTGACCCCCCCCCCACACTACGCGACACGACTCTCTGCAACTGCCTTCGACTAGACACGCCTCGTGAAGACTCGGCGCGACTGAGAATTGTATCTAAATTGGGCATAAAAATGGTGTAGTGTGTGCGGAGCTCGTTTGAAAGACAATCAGCAGATTGAAAAACAACAACAAAACGGTCAGTCTCCATCTCTTATGGTTCTGACATTATGAACAAAAGCCTAAACATAAGATATACAGAATACAATCCAAGCCTCCTAGGCCTACAAACTTATGACCAATTTCCATTGCGATGTTTTCTCTACTCCTTTGAGGCCTAGGATGTTGGGAGGACCCATTTAAAAACCCATTCCAATGCAAAAAACGGATCTCTATCACTTTCGATTCTAGAGACATCTATATCTTCTTGGCCGATGTAGTAAAATACCCAGATATCAGTCGACATCTTAATAAAAGTGCCTGTATGTAGCATTTCTTGAATTGTCACCAACACACGCTCATTTGTAAGCACAGCTGCTTTGTACCAAAATATATTCACACATTTTATTTTACAGCCAACCCCAGTCTCTCCCGACAGCCACCAGGACGGACGACAGTATAAAGACAACACCCTGTGGCAACATTTAGCCGAGGGGTAAAAATTGACCTAATTGAGCAAAACCAATGTGATTTTTGGATTCCGCACATCAAAACGCTCCTAAGTCAACTCACTGTTAGATTTCATTTTATTAAAAGGCAGTAGTCTATAAAAGAAATTATGTTGTGCCAGAGAGCAAAAATGCAAATTTCCACCCACAGTTCCTGGATAAAGATACAATTTGCACAAAATCATTCACCATCATTCTTCTTGCATCTTAAAAAAAAAAGTCATCCCTGGAACTATCAAACTCTCAGACACTTTTGGTTTATTGTGACCGTAACCACAGTCCTCCAAAGCCTGTATAAGAGAAGGGCGATTGGCCATATGTGGTTTTGTTTCTTAGTACACAACAAAACCACATGTGATCTGTGGTGGGCAAAGGTTCCAAGGTTGGTTTGTAGAAGTCTGACCGCTATGTGATTTGGAAGTAACAAGAAAAACCCTGAAGGACTAATAGAGAACAAGTTTCTGAACAAGTAAATAAGAAGTGGCAAGGTAAAAAAAAAAAGTTGCACCGCCTTTACCTTTGATCACTGCACGCATTCGCTGTGGCCTTGTTTCAATAAGCTTCTGCCATGTCAAAGGATCCAGTGTTGCGTTCATTTCTCACCAAGATCTTGTGTTGATGCTGGGAGAGTGTGACCAGTGGGCAAAGTCTTCTCTGAACTCTGTGGAGGCCAGTCCATGTGTGAAAACAATGTCTCTCTTTCACAGCGTGAGCCCGATGAATCCTGGCGTTGTCGTCTTGGAATATGCCCGTGCCATCAGGGAAGAAGAAATCCATTGATGGAAAAACCTGGTCATTCATGATCTACAGGTCGTCAGCAGATCGCATTCTTTGGGCTCATAGTGTTGCTCAACCTAAACCTGACCAACTGCAGCGACCTCAGATCAGAACAGTTGGTTAAATCCAGGCCCGTAAAACCTGATCAAGCCCGAAATGCATCGGCTAAAAAAGGAGCAACAACACCAATGTTTTGGTGATGACATAATGAAAGATAATGCATAACTGCAGCAATTATTTTCATGGAACCATTTTCAGTGGGTCGTAAGACTTTACCAGAATCGTTTTTTCTTCTAATATTTATGTACATAAAAATATAGAATCACTACCCGAGTCTGTGAAAATGACAGTTATCAGCTTGTTTAAAAGTTATTCAACAAAATATGGATATTACATTAGATATTTTACAAGTCCAAGTTGGATTTGGGTCACAGTCATCCCAGGGTGATTGCGGGTCTCAATGCTATTTTAGTTGAGAACCACTGGTTTAGGCGATTACAGCCTATTTGTACTTTTATGAAATGTCCCAAAATGCTCATCTGACGAGTTCGAAAACCCATCGTGGCCCACACCTGTTTAATACTCAAGGAGCTCATCCCGGGAACCATGTCCCTTTTGACATATGAAACATAATGTAAGGTAAAACGAAAAATCTGGAGCACTTTTCCACCTTGTTTCTTTTCCTGAAGCCCAAGAGGCTCCCTAAAATATAAATTATCCGCGCGCAGCTGAATTGAAAGGGGAAGGTTCGCCTATGGAGGGACTGCATGTTCCTCTTGAAGAATCCTCGCGCATTACGCCTCTTTTATTTATTATACCGCTATGAATGACATGCAAATGCAAAAACGATCTAAATGCCACCGTGGGCGACCGGCGTATTGTACTGTTTACATGTGAGTCTCAGTCACATGCACCGTCGCCTCATTCAGCGCAGCATAAAAGACAAAAGCGCTTTGAAGCACCGCGCACTTATGTAAATCTCACCATTGTGGAGGAATAAAATAGAGGTAGGCCGTGGAAAATAAAATCTATGTTAGCAATATGTGAGTTAGATCGCGCAGAGGAGCAATGACACAAAAACCCGCTACAGCTTCCATCTCAATCAGTAAAACCTGTTTATTATTAACTATTTCGGTAGTTGAGTGAGAAAACTGCTATACGTAGAAGACAAAAAGATACTCTAAAATTGCGAAAGATTATTACATCCTCTAGTACGTAAAAGGCTTTAAACGTGATGCAAAGATCACACACATAAGGATATTCCTGCATGCAAGTGACGAATAATCCGTCACTCGCATGAGCCCACAGGCTAAACGATTTGGATGAATGCGAGACATGATGCAAGACCTGCACTGCCCCGCTATGGGCTGGGACTGAGGTTTGGGACAGTTTCATGACGGGGACGTTGAAGCGTCACATACTGTGTTCCACATTGTTTGACAAGATGCTTTTCGTACATCTTTGCCGTGTTTTTGTGAGGTTTAGTGGATTTTTTTTTAATGCACAGTCTTTACTGGCCTTGAAGGGAACATCTTTTTGAAGTAAACAAACAGCTAGCTGATGATCTAAAGGTCCTTGAATGGCATTTGAGACCTACACAGCGGAGGCGTGACAAGAACAAGAAGGAAACAAAAAAGGGGCAAACAAGAAGGTATCCGGACAAGACTCACAGCCAAGCCACACAAGCGTGGTGTAGGGATGGACCACAGTCTTATAATCTGGTAGCTTCATAGGGAGTCTATTTTCTCACCATGTAACATCATGAAGGATGTCACGCTGTGAGACCTGATTGTCTGGAACCTTTTGTTTGCATGTTGTTTCTGTAAGTTTCCTACGGGTACTCCGGTTTCTCCTACCTCCGATGTTGTGGCCCACAAACAACATTTGATCTACGCAAATTTGTTGTACAAATGTATAATGACAATAAAGTTCTTCATTCATTCATTCATTAAGTGCACTTTGTGACTGCTCTCTAGGGTGACCATACGTCTCGAAATGTAGGCAAATCTAGGCTTTTGTCCCTCCTTGTCCTGGATCAGCAGCAGTACCTAATTAAAGAGCAACATATTCAGCCAACTGTCCAACTGTTCACTTTTTCTCTCACACGGACTCATTCACATGGAATCAACTACACTGCTGGGACCGAAAGCATGTTTGCTTCAAAACTTGGATACACTAGGATGATTCAATTCAAGTTTATTTGTATAGCACATTTAAAACAACTGCAGTTGACCAAAGTGCTTCACAGTAATAGCAGGTCACATAGAAATAAAATACAAGTAAAAGATAACATGCCAAGATACACTCAACTAGCTCGTATTGAAGGCCAGGGAGAAGAGGGGTCAGCCCTATGTTCCCCGGTACCTATGCTCCCCCACTTCTATTGATTAAGATTAGGCACCAGCCCACTATCCTTAAGGTTAGTGGCTAGGGCAGGGTCAGGGTTAAGCTGCTTGATATACTGTATGTATGACATTTCACTCTCATGACTTGTGATTGGTTGAAGTACCAACTCACCTACGGAAAAAAAAATTCGCACCCGGAGAACATAGGTATGCACCCGGAGAAGAGGTGTGTTTTCAGTCTGGATTTGAACTGTTCCACAGACTGAGAGGACCTGACAGACAAAAGGAAGATTGTTCCATAGTCGGGGCGCTGCCACAGAAAAGGCTCTATCACCTCTTGTTTTTTTCCTAGTTTTAGGAACATCCATTAGGAGCTGGTCAGCCGACCTCAAAGCTCTGGATGGAGTATAAAGTCGCAAGAGATCACTCAAATAGAGCGGGCCCAAGGAGTGGAGACATTTAAAAACAATCAACAAAACCTTAAATTGAACACGAAAGCTGATGATACAAGGGATGATACAAGGAGAGAGGTGTACACAGAGGAGGGCAGCAGCAGGAGAGTGGAGTATACGAGACAAACAGAGGAGTGGAGAGGGGAGAGGACGCGGATCTACACAATGTTTCTGGAGGCGCAGGTAAACACTAAAACACTAAGCATTGCCTGAAAATTAAGTTAAAACCTATAGGCAATGGAAAAAAGTCACTATATAGTTTTCTAACTCAGAAAATAAGATGGGAAAACGTGCTCACATGTGAACCTACATTATTACATGACGGATTTAGAAGTGGACTCGATGTAAATGAGGCGTTATTCTTCAGCTGTTAATATGATGACGTCATCACAGATAAGTTGACTTTTGAAAGTCTGTAGTCTGCAGATCTGTCCGATAGGCTACAGACGCAGCAGCACGGGTCATTTCTGCAGATAATACATCAGGGGCTGGGACTATACTGACACAGGGATCGCTGTACACCTTGAGGACAGAGACGAGAGCTGCAGTAAAGAGGTAAGAGAGAACTCCAAATGCAGCAGTTCTGGAACGTATATCTGTCTTTCTCTCTCTTATAAAACAGACACACCCACTGTCTTATTTTCTCCATGTTGCATTACGCAATCAACACTTAAAACACTCCTTATAAGTTAGAAGAAACAAACGTAAATATTCCTGTTAAGAGGTGTGCCCAGAAACATTTTCTCCCAAACTTTTCCCTGTTGACTTAAAAAAAGAAGAAGCAATATCTCAATAGCAGCTTTTGCTTCCGCCCTTATTTACACCGCTGCAGTTTCATTTTAACTCGCCGTTTGTAAACTTTAATAAATGATAAATCCGATGCCAATGCAAAGCAGTTCAAAGCGACACCTTTAAAGACCGTGGCTGTTCCTCTCTGCAGCCCGGACTCGGAGCCATCAGCGTTATTGCCTCCTTCCAGATTGCAGTGGCAGCAGCAGCTTGCCGCCCGATGGTACGGTAAGCACGGATCCGGTGGCGACCGGGGAGCTTTGATGTATAATTAATTTGAATGGACACATGCGCGAGAGGAAGTCCTTGACCTGCTTATAGTCTCTGCCGCATCTGCATATTAGAAGTGACCCACGGACCGGCGATAAGGCAGGTCCATTAGAATAGGCGGGAGGCGAGGATTTCCTATAGGTTTAACCCCGGGAGCTTTGATCTGGCGGCTCCGCGCACACATTAGGGGGATGGATGGGAGCGGGATGGGGAGTAAGGCGTTTTATTGATAGACTGGGGATTAGGGCTAGAATTGAAATCTTATTTTACCTTAATCTCCCCCAAACCTTTGCAATTCACTTACAAAAAAATGAAGGATAATGAAAACCAAAGCCTGAAAATTGTATTTATTATGTTAGAACTTCCATTTTCAAGCCGTGAAAGCAGGGGGTATAGCAACATAAACTGTCAGCTGTAGTGCCAACTCGTTTCGAGCGCTGACATTACCTCCTGCACGACTTAAATCATAGTTTTGAGAGTGTGTAAATTAGAGTTTAGCAGATAGCTAAGCGAATCAAGGTAGATTGTCATAGATGCAGTCCCGATCAATAGTTTAAGACCAGTTGAAAAATGGTTAAATACATTTAAATCTAAATATATATATATAAATCAATATCAAATAATAAAACATAATCACATTTTGTGTGGTTGGATCTTATCAAGGTTCCAAATAGAACTTCAATATGCAACATGAAGGGCTGGGAGTGAGACAAAAAAAACTAAAACTTTATAATGAAAACAACAATAAAACTGGAACTGGGCCTTTAAAGGACAAATCTGTGCAAAATAGTGGATTCAGTGTAATTTTCTGTCAGGTACAGTATTCACACTGGCTACGTTTACTGTACATGGTCAGAAAAATCAGATAACTGGCGAAATCAGATAACACAATAATCAGATCTGACGCAGATTTTACATTCTCTTCAGAAATCGGAAAATCCACAACTTTGGGTTCTACATGTGCCAGTGCAGATTTGGATTTTTAGAGCAACTGAAATATCTCCCCTCAATCAGGCTGACCTGCAGAACCAGGTGGAGAATGACTGCACCTCCATATTTGGACTTGGAGCCAAACTGCTGTCCATGTGGCAGCAGCATCTTGAGCTTGGTATCCTAGTGCATACAGCACAAACTGTGCTTCAACTTCTATTTAAAATGTGCGGGTGAAGAAAAGGGAGCTATGATTTAAACAGTAAATATTAGCTGGGACTCAAACTCTCAACACTGTCAATGGAGTAATGTTCTGTGCAGCACCTTAACCACTTGACTGTTGGAAACACACTGTACTTTCTCTACAAACAAATTATAGATTTATTTCATGGATAACTTTTGTCTTTTTTCTCTCTGTTTTTCAATCAAAAATACTTTCAGTCTTTTCTTAATATCTTTTGATCTTTGTCTTTACATTAGTTTGGCCTTTTGCTGTCTTTTCCTGGTTAGAGAAATCAGATTATATGAATATCAGATTACGTATACCAGATTATTCCAGAAAACATGACCAGATTTTTGGTCTGTCATGACGTCCTGAAATCAAAGGCACACATCGTTCTGGTTTTGAACGTGGTTGGGTTGTTGAGCTGCACAAGCAGAGCCTCTCACTGCTGAGGTGCAGTAAGACAGTCCTTTTGAATTTCTTAAAAGATCCTGAGGGTTATGGGACTAAAAAGTCAAGTGGAAGACCCAAAAAAAATTAACCAGCCCTGAGCCAGAGGATCCGATTGGCTGTCTGTCAAAGACACTGGACGATCAATGCAACACTGGATCTTTTGACATTGCAGGGGCGTAATAAAACAATGCCACAGCGAATGGTGCTGCAATCAAAGCTAAAGGCGGTCCAATCAAATATTGAGTGTGTTCCCTTTCCTTGTGAGGACTTTTTTTTTCATGTCAGGCCTGTGTACATCACTGAACAAGGCGTTTAAACCCGCGCTCGAGCCGCACATCTAAATGCTGTCCATTCTCGCCAACACTTCACAGAACACAAACACGGGCTCGTCTTCGCCGCAGCGCCGTTTGTAAATCAGCCTTGACAGAGGGTGGGCTTGTGAGAAATGCGCCGCTTTCAACCCGCGCGCACGTCTCCAGCCGCGACACAGCCGAGCGGCCCCGCAAAAGGCAACAAACATTCAAAACACCAGAGCGCCGGAGTCACTGCAGCCTCATTTGCCGCACGGGGAGACTAAAGGAGCGGCCCTCGTAAGCGCTCACGCCTCGTCTGTGGATACCCGCTCAGACGTGGGCGAGGCGACGGCTGCAAACTGAAATGAACTGGTTTGAAAGAGGAGCACACAGCTGTAATTTGGCACAAAATGTGGTCGGAACAACTTCTCAGACAAAGCGCTCGGGACTTTCGAGACAACAAAAGTAAAGCGTCTTCCACTCGACAACGGAGAGTTTGTAAAGAATTGTCAATGCTAATTAGAGGCTCGCTTGAAAGAGAAAGAGAAAACAGGAAGGGACAGGACTCTTTCTTTGGACAGGACTTTTTCTTCTCGTGGGTGCCGTTTAAGAGATGGAATATTTTGTCTTGAAATCGACTTGCCAGACCTTCGTTCCTCGTGTTATGTGGTTCTCGGGAACTTTGTACAAGTCTTTTTCCAGTTGAAACGAACTACTGGCTGACTGTAGAAAGCTGCTGGTTTGTTAATTTGATCATCTACCCAAAAGCTTTCATGAGTTTACTGTGAGCTGTGAGAAACTTAATTACAAGAGAAACACCGCCTTTGCTCTGCCCAATCCCGTCAGACATTGGAAGCTAAGCAGGGAAGGGCCTGGTTAGTACTTGGATGGGAGACCGTTTAGTAACACCAGGAAGCCTAGCGAATGTAGTGAGTGAGTGAGCGGTTGGTGGTGGTCGGAGGGGCCGATGGCGCAGACTGGTTGCCTCGCTTCCGTCAGTCTACCACCACCGAGTATGGAGTGAATGAATAATGACGACAGTGCAGCGCTTTGAGAAACTTGGTAATACAGGCTTGTAAAGCGCAATACAAGTGTAAGGCATTATTATTATTATTATTACACTGACGCTAGCAAAAGACAAATGAATGTGATATTTTAGAAAACCAACGGACCTACGTCTAGCTTTTGAGATGCCTGACAAAACGCTAAATCAGTGACAAAAGACTGTTTTTCTTTGGAGAAAATTCCCTCTTTCTGACATAAAAAGTCGGAGCAGTGACTTCGCATCACGGGAAAACAGGACATTTCCCAAATCCAGAGATGGTCAGTAATCCTAATAATGCACGCTTCGGGATAGAAGGTGGCGCTGTGCATTTGAACTCATACCAAGGAGCTTTGTCCCTGCTCTGTTTTTAAGCCGGAAAGTTACTATAAGCCCAATGCCCATCTCGACTGCGCATGCGTGGGTCAATGAGGCTCCTAATTTCGGTTACCAAACAAACCACTCCGCCATTGAAATGTGTGAGCGAGTTCAGGTAGCGGAGCGTGAACACTGAAGTATATTGAGCCATAACTGTGAACTATAAGGCTCAAGTGACATTTCTTGCAAATATTTAAGAGGGAAAAGTCAGGGCGGCGGCTCCGTAGGCAGCAGCGGACCATCGCGGACAGGGGAACAACAGGAATCACAGGGAGAAGTTTCAAAACGGTGCTGATGTTAAATATATTGGGTCAATTTCCGTCTATCAAATTAGCGACCGATTAGCTCTGTTGTACCATCAGATCACTCGTAAAAAAATACTACTAAAGTAAATGTAGATGACATAGCCTATGTGTATGTGGATCTCTCTGGTCACTGGAAATGTTTTCTCACATAGTTATTATTCCAACTATGTGAACAAGGACTGGTCGTCACTTTTGACAGCATCTCTACATGTGAACGGCAGTTTCTGTCGTGTACGCAGCCCTGGTTGTAAAAATAGACTTTAAACTAATATTGTAACAAGCTCCACGGCGACGACAAAAACGCTTTAAATCATCAACTTTCCAGCGGTTAAAACGGTCCAAATCATAGCTTTCTTCGTTGCTTTACGCTACCTATAAATATTATTTGGTAGCCAAAAGACATTCCATTAGCCATAATACAACGGGCGAGCCGAGATGGGCATTCGGCTTATTCACAACTAACCTTGGTACTTTCACGTTGCACTTTATTCCCTCCACACGCGCTTCGCCGTTAGTTGTTTTATCATCTGAAAGGTAATCTCCGTCGTCTTTGGCATATTTTTAGGATAAAGGTCAAATATACTTTGAGTCTCGGTTGGATACGAAACAGCCGGTATCTATTTCTATTGATAAATAATAAATCATCCTGCGTATAAAGATGTTTGAATGACAGACGCTGAGCAGGAAATAGCCTGCAATCAAACCAGCGCATCGCAAACAGGAAGGTCTCATCAGCATTTTAACGACAACGTAAATGACAAGGCTGTATATGTTTACTGACGATCGGGCTCATACCCGACGTCAATAATGTTTTCTCATGATCAGTGGCTGCACTAGACAAATGCTAAACTGCTTTAGACAAAGTACATTTATATTTGCACCATGTGTGCAGGGATAAGCTTTGAAGGTGCTCAGTTTAGGATGACAGCATTGTTTTTGAAGAAAGTACTTACATGGATACACCGAGGCTTCTCTCTTTCCCAAAACTAAAGTGTTTCCTTGTCGTTTTTCTTGTGAATTGTGGGTATTTTGTGCCCCTGATGGATTATAGGATGGTTTTGTTGTGGTGTTTTGTCGCATATTTGTGGACTGGAAAGCGCAAGATTTAGACTTCGGAGTTTCGTTTTGTGCAGCTTCATCCACCAGGCTGCCAGGAAGCTGAGCTCTCCCCTTCCCCTCCCTCTGCTGGCCCCTATTGTGTACACATGTATTTTAAATCTCTTGGTATATGATGTGATATTGTAGGGCTGGACGATATGAAAAAATAATCACAAGATGTTTCCTCTTCAAAGAAGGTACTTGAGTCATCTTCTGTACTTGGTAGTTGAGGTCTCCAAACGTTTCGCCTCTCATCCAAAAGGCTTCGTCAGTGAACAAGTTTACGCTAAGCACGCAGCGTAGATAAAGACCAGTTGGGAGGAGTTGGGGTTGGCCCGGCTCCTCCCCTCTAATCACAGCTACTCTCACCTGTGGGTAAACACCTTTGAAGTAGAGCGTCTGTAACGACCTGCTCACCCCAGTATCGGTCAGTCCTGTCCTATTCATGGCTGATCACTGCTAATTACCTGCCTATTGTTCTTTTGTTAGCTGAGGTATCGTCTTCTTGGACTGGCCGTGCTCTGTCGGTTTAACCCGAAGCAGATTGTAGTAAAAAGAAGAAAGATTAAATCTTAGCCCACCATTTCCAAGATGTTTCCTCATAATGATCGATAACGGTTTTCGATTCAATTTCATTATTTCATACTAAAAATCTAGCTGATTCATGAATTTCATGAATCTAGCTGATTCATGAATGTAAACAGACCTTTTATACAAACCTCAGCTCAAACAAAAACAAATGAACAAATTGTCTTATCAAAACTCTCAAACTAGCAGCTGTTTCTGCCAATTATTGAGATTACAATTAAATTTAGATTATTTGCCCGATATTGTCTTTTTAAGTAACACAATTTTTATTCTTTATGTGTACTTTCCATTTCGATATTCCTCACTTCTGAAACACGTGCTTGCTCAATGTTGAGTCGAGTTTCGTATGCACGAACACAGATAGTTGGGACATAAACATGAAGTATTTCCCAGCATTTTAAGACCCTTTAAACACCACCACAGCAGCAGAAGCAGTATTATAATCCTCACAGTGCAATTTAAGTCCTATTGGTGTCAAGGCCTTCCCAGTTCTACTGTATTACTGTGAAGGCCTGAGTACATGACTACTTAATATGGGTAAACAAAAGGACGTACTTCAGCGTTCCCGATTACAGCTGTTGGACTGATTTCACCAGAATTTCTGACTCTACTCTAAAGGCGACACTGACACACTGCAAAGGTACGTCTTTCCTTGCAATAATCATGTTTTTAGCGGCGTATTGCCTCTTCAGTGAGAGTATAAGCTGCTGCGTACGTTAGCTCTAGCCGCATTAGCATTAGCGAGTGCATTGCGATTAGCCTATTTATTAATTAAAGCAGAACTAAGTAACTTTTGCCCCAAGAGGCCACAAGCGCCACTGTAGCTGTCGTGGCATGTTGCGTTTTTTACTCTGTGTCATGTCTGTGAGAGTAAATACTACGCTGAGAAAAGACAACGGGAGAGAGGGATATTGTACATTGAGCCACAACCCAATTATACAGTGGAGATATTTTTCTGCTCAAACTTGGCTGTAAACACTGCTAATGTGGCGCTAGTCCACAGTAAGCTTTGCCCGTTAGCCTGTTAGCTTCTGATCGTAATAAACCAAACAACAACGTTTTGCAAAATGTTCATCAACAAACCGAAAGCTGGAGACAAAAATACAGCCAGGACTTAAAGTGATTTTGTAGACAACTGAGAGCATCGAGGGAGATGTTTCCCAGTCACTACAGTTAGTGTGTATCGGGGGTGCCAGGTCGGGGCAGAGAAAGCTGCAAGTGTAGTTTTCTGGCCAGAGACACCAGGAGGGAGATGAAAGACCCCCCAATCATCCCATTAACACTTGTATTACCCCCAGAGGAACTACGAAAAGGATTTATTAAGGTAAACAAGTTACTTAGTTCTGCTTTAATTATGGAACCAAGGTTATGACTGTACCACAGAGATGGCCGTACATGATAATAATAATAATAATAATAATAATGCATCGGTTTTATATAGCGCATTTCTGGACACTCAAAGACGCTTTACATTGCACTATTCATTCACTCCATACTTGATGGTGGTAAGCTACTATTGTAGCCACAGCTGCCCTGGGGTAGACTGACAGAAGCAAGGCTACCAGTTTGCGCCATCGGCCCCTCCGACCACCACCAACCACTCACTCACTCACTCACTCACTACATTCGCTAGGCTTCCTGGTGTTACCAAACGGTCTCCCATCCAAGTACTAACCAGGCCCTTTCCTGCTTAGCTTCCAAGATCTGACGGGATTGGGCATAGCAAAGGCGGTATGGCCACAAAGGCGGTATGGCCAACACAATAAACACGATAAAAAGACTGTGATTCCACTGTCCCTCAAATGATTTAGAATTGTTTGTTTGACTGACATTAATCCCGCAGCATATTTTGGAAGTGAGGAATTGACAATACAGGAATTGGATTAAAATCATAATATAATTACCAAAAACAAGGCTAAAATGGAACTAAATGATAAACATCCTGACAAAGACTGAACTTTTGCACATTTTTTGCTCAGTACATGCAATATTACAAACCCTTTATTGTGATGTTCTTAAACGTCAATGGCGAGGTTAAATGCGTGTTATGTTTCAGTGCGTTCGTACCTGACATGTGGTAAAGGGCTTGATGCTCCACAGGAAGGCGGGCACGTCCTGGATGGTGACCTGCAGACTGAAGGAGTTGGCTCTGAACGGCAGCATCTGCGGCTCCTCCAGCAACTGACCGCCCCTGCTGCGCTCGGCCCACACCACTCCCTGCACAAACAACAACGGAGAAACAGAGAGTGAGGCAAGGTTGAAATATTTTGGAAATGTCAGTCCATCCTGAACAGTGGCAGGGTTGTTTAAGTGACCCTTGACTCCCGGATACAGTGGGAAATAATAATAATAGTTCAAATTTATAAGCTTGAATGAATGCTTCACTCAATAAGAGTAAGATACTTTTGTAAACACAGCTGCTCTGGGGTGAACGGGAAACTCGGCTGCCAATCTGTGCCAACAGCAGCTGAAGAGGCGTGGTAGAGAGAGATGGCTCTCATTGTTCATTGATCACTGGGCATGCACACAAGCTGCTCCTCTGGTGGAGGTTTGGACGCTTACTCATATTATACCAAAAAAGAAATGATAGAAATGAGCCACAGTAAAAGATTAGGATGCACAGAGAACACAAAAACTAAATATTGCATTTGTAAAATCAAGTTGGAGGAGGTTCAACAAGCAACTTTCATACACATGAGAGCTAGGCCTGCCGCGATAATTACTATATCGAGTTATCGCGTGTGCTTAAAATAAATAAAGAAACATGAACGCTATCACAACGCTGAGTGAGCAGAGCATCCATCCAACCCGTCTCCCTGTGCTTAAAGACAGCATTGAGCACATCAGCCGTATCCCCGCATGTATCCAGATCATTTATAGATCAGCGCTGCTTTTGGAGAGAGGCGGGGTGTAAACAAAGTGCCGTGATACTACGAAGCTTTGCTGATTCCGGACACTTCCTGTGAACTTTATCGCGGAGCAAAAGGAACTCGTGTGAAAACACTTGGAATTCCAGCCAAACGAACGCATCACGGAGAGAATAACAACATTAATGCGACTGCAGGTATGTCCAACATGAGAACGAAACAAAACCACCGCCCAGTCAGTGTATCAGAGCTAATCAAAATATTTAACCAGAATGATGTAGATGAAATATCAATATTATTGTTATTGGGATATGTTTTAAAGATGATACTGTATATTGACTTTTTTTTTTATGTCGTGAAAGTCCTAGTTCAAACACAGAACCTGGTGAGAGTGTAAGTTATGTTAAAAGGTTGAGAAGCACAGATGGATACAGTGTCCTAGAATATGTCGACCCTTCTAGTTTGCACTGTGTTCGGTATAAGTTGTTAATATTGAATGTCAGAAGTTCAATACATTTCAATTAAAATAGTTGCTTACAGTGTTCCTTTTATTGCCTACAGCAGCCATTCCCAAAGTCCGCAACATCGTGGCCCCCTTGTCGATCCGAAATTATCTCGGGGCCCCTCAATAGAATATAATTTATCCTATTCATTGGAATTTACTTATGTTTTACAGCTAAAATTACATAAAAAGCAACATCTAGCAATGACTGTGGCTTAAAACTGGTTTCAAGTAATACATTTTTAGCGAAAAATGGATTTAAAATATATTTTTTTCAATGTACTTGTTTTCTGGACAAGCTTTGGGGGCCCCCCTGTAGTGTCTCCAAGGCCCCCCAGGGGGCCCCGGACCCCACTTTGGGAACCATTGGCCTACAGTATTTGCATTATACTCAATATTATCGTTTATCTCGATATTTTTTGAGACGATATATCGTCCTCAAAATGTTTTTATCGTGGCAGGCCTAATGAGAGCCTTCAACAAGTTGCTCTATTTCTATGTTTCAAACCGGAAGAGCTTGTTTCTGAAGCAGATAGCTTCGAAGCGCTGCATCAAAGCGTGTTTTACTACAGATGGTCATGTGGCCAAAGTGTCAATCGTCTCGAAAGGTGCTTCACTTTGCGAGTCGTGTATCAGTCAAAGCGGCTCATTGGCTCTGAGCGTTTCAGTGTCTTCCCTTGACAGCTTTGAATGGCGAGGTGCTAAACCACGGCTGTTTCTGGTCCGTACTTTGGCGATGTAAACCGTAAGTGATGAAAAAGTGCTGCAGGTCCCCTGTTTTCCACTGAACCGCGTTCATGTGGTGCAAGTTTTCAAAAATCCAGGCAAAAATCAAACAAAGACTGGAATCTTGTGCTATTCCCATTCTGCTCATTCACTCCATTCACGCAGCCAACACATAGATGATTTATCTTACCCAAGGACACTACATTTTTCGTATGGAATTTGTATAAAAACACAAAAATCACAACCCGGAAATGTTTCATGACTTAGCGTTGCCATCGTGCCCTCAGTGTATCCTTATTAACAAATAATAAACCCCTAAGTTACAGTGTGAATCAGTCGAAAAAAAAAACAATTTTGCCAAAGCTTAAGCCCAATGTAAAATGGAGAAAATGTTAAAACGACAGAACAATACGTTTCTTTCTCTCATTTCGCGGACACATTCTTTTGCATATCAGCGGCTCACACCTGCTGCCGGAGCCTGACTCGAATATTACCCAAAACAAGGCTCCGTGACGAGACGCGGGGCCCATTGTGTCAGAGCAGCTGCTCCTGTGGCCCATTAGAGGCACATTTATTTACTCTCTCCGCTTGAAGGACAGGAGACGGGCAGAGGAGGCGAGACACTCCACAGTTACATGAATACTTAAGCAATTAGCGGAAGACTTTACTGTGGAAGATTTTTAAAACTTACTTCGACTTGGGAATTAGTATTCTGAGGTTAAAGTACTTCAGGTACTAATCAGGTGTGCTAATAACTACAGTGCCAATTCAAATAAAAAGCCACTACAAAAACAGAAGGTCTCTAATATTTGGACCAACTGCAGCAACCCCAGATCAGAACAGTTAGTTAAATCTAGGTGGACATAAGTCTTAAAGACTGTCAGTCTTTACTCCGTCCGGAACTTCAAGAAAAATACCTCAGGAGAGGGAGTTCTTTCAAAGAAGCCTTTATTTGATTAAAAGCGCACACATAAGTTACATCATAACAACATCAGGAAGTCTGCCGAGCAAATCTCGTGCCCGTCTCTATATACTTGTTAGTTCAGCCCCTAATCCAGACGCACAAACTGACATCATCTCAGACATTACGTGCACGTTTCAGCAAAACAAGTTTGTTCTTATCACTAACATTGTATCTCGGCCAAAATGGATCTGCCAGTACTTTTTCAAGGTAGGACATTTATTGAAACGATAGCAAAACAGAATCATAAGACAAAGACTACGTTGTTCTCCTCCTAACTAGTATTAGATAAGGCTTAAGCAAGTAGCAATACATTTATATATTTCACAAGACACTATACCTGATTTGTTTTTAATGCAACACAATTCGTTTTGTCCGTCTTTCGTATATTGTATTATCAGACATTTGTGAGAAAAACACTGTGCATCTAATTCTAAAACATTTGTACAGCGTTCATGTACATACAGGTTCGATTCTCACCTGGACGGGGCCTTTCTGTGTGGAGGTTGCATGTTCTCCCTGTGTCTGCGTAGGTTTCCTCCGGGTACTCAGGTTTCCCCTACCACTAAAAACATGTACAATAGGCCAGTTCATTAACATGCGCTGTCCCTACCAAATAAACCACCTGGAGTTGATTAACTGTTATGATCTGGGGTTGCCACAGTTGGTCACAGAGCAGCTCTTTATACTCGGGATGTGCATCAAGATCTTGGTGAAAAAAATGAATGCAAAACTGGATCTTTTGGCATTGCAGAAGCTCAATGACACAGCGCCAGATCGAGCTTGGTACAAACAGCACCGAAGGTCAGTCATGCCCACGTCTGACCGCTGATTAAAAAAGTTTTCGCGCCTACTTCTAGCATCATGTTTTATTACTTACTTTGCTTCTCGAGGACATATTCCAGTACAATAATAAAAGTTACGTATATTGATTTCGGTGAACTTTCCGACACCTAATTGCATGTGCAGGTGGAGGTCAAAAGTCCTGCAGGTAAAACCCGGTGTAAACATGTAGGCGGTAACCTATGGCGACGGTAAAGGTCGGGGTTTAAAGGTCACAAGGTGCAGGAGCTGCCGGTGTTGGATTCGGCTCTGGCTCTGAATACTGATGAGGCCAGTGGTATTTCAGACCGAAGACAGGTCCGGACTGCAGTGAGAAATCCAGGGAGCTGTGACCTTGGGAATCCTGGAGTACAGACAAATGAAAAGGAAAAACTATCCGGCTTACAGTTGACCTGGCCTCATGCAAAAAAAATGAAAGGGAGGGCATGTAAGGTTTTTGTAAATACGTTGTGTCCCCAAATTTAAAGTAAACATGTTTGAATCATATATTCGTTTTACCAATTATGTAATGTTGTTTATTCACACTCAGTGTTGTTGGGGTTACTGATTACTGGTTTTAAAAATAGTCAAGTTATTTCTTTGATGAACTTATTTTTTAAGTTATCTGATTGCTAATCAGCAGTTACTTTAGTTTTAGTTAGTATACCCCAGACTTTGTAGTTTCAGTATTTTATCAACATTTTTAGACATATAAGATGTTTTCAGCTGTCAAAATAATCAAAAAAGTAATCAATAGTTACTTGATGAAGAAATTACTGTAAATCCAAGGGTTCACTTACTTATTCCATGCTGTCCTGTGAATGTTTACGTGTTATGGCTAATAAAAATATGATAACATGTCATTGTTTGAGTGGTATTAGTTTAGGCAGACACTGTCTATTCTTGTGATTTGAATATAGATCAGACCACATTCACAAATATTGACATATTTTATATCCATGTGTCCTGCGAAGGGTCCCGGAGATGATGCTATAATCCAAATATGATATTTTTCTTTCCGAGAGGAACCCGGTACGGAAGAGCGGAGAAATGTGTCGCGCATGCGCACAATGAGGTTTTCATTCAACTCATGCAACAAAATATCCATTTTAGTAGCTTTCCAGATGGATTTTTTCCCAGCCTGATTTATTCAGCTTTGAAAAAAAATAAAAAAAATAAAAAAATAAACACACACACACACGGTAAAGGTCGGAGTTTAAAGGTCACGAGGTGCAAAAAAACCCTTTTTTTCCCCCACTTATGATTAGCTTATTCAAAGACTAAACAAGATCCAAAATTCCCTATGAAAGTAAAGTCGTTACTAACGACTAATGTCGACAAAATAAAACCATGAATTTATTTAGATTTTGTGACAATCTGCAATTTTGGCCATTTTTATGCATAAAATGTCTTATTTTTATATGAAAATATGAAATGACATAAAACTTGCAATACTTTTTTTTCTTATTTATATTAGTAAACTTCAGCAAAAGTTTCTCTTAAATCTGGCTTTTAAAAAATTATTTATTTAATTATTATTTAATTATTATTTTTTCCCTATTCACCTGCAGGGTCTCGTCTTAAACTTTTGCTTAGAATGGAAATAAAATAGAGATAGTGGTAAGTTTTTTCTTGAATTTGGTTATTTTAACCATTTATAAAGGTGTGATTGGTGAGCATGACTTTAATGGTAAACGAGATGAAGCACAACATTCATTCAGTAAACGTATTCCTCCCATCAGGTCCTAGCTAAATTATGTGGAAAAATATGTCAAAACGTACATTTCACCAGATTGCACCAAATCTGCAAAAAGAATGATTATTGCAAGAAAAATGCTTTAAACAGCGTTGGTGGCACTGCTTTTATGGGTGAAAACATACCGTATAAATTGCCAGATTCAGTGACGGAGCAATTGAGCTTTCAACACAATACTTTCACATAGACACTGTTCAATTACCGCAGCCTCTTTGAAGATGAGATGAAACGGCGGCGACACCAGAAGAAACTGCTTCAATCAGAATATGAGCAACTAAATTAGACTTTTGAAGCGCGCCGCTGATAGTCGGACTTATCTCAAAACCTCTCTGACGTTAATCCACTGTTTTAAGATTCAGATTTTCCTTCATGTTGTTGGAGCTTCCACGATTGAGAACTCACCATACACAGTGTATCAGAGTTGTTTAACCTTTGTCACTGAGCCAAACTTTGCACTCGCACAATGTGGGGAGTCAGTTACCAACTTTTGGGCCACGAGACGTGACTTAGGATACTTATGAAAGGTCAAGAAATGTCCAGCAATCTCGATTTATACCAAACATGTTAGTAACAGAGCACACTGAACTTTCATGTATGCAAAATTACATTACATTTGTTGAAAACCAGGCATTATTCAATCATTATGTTGATTACAGTACGCATTCGCTGTGGCATTGTTTGAATAAGCTTCTGCAATGAATAAAGATCCAGGGTTGCATTCATGTTTCACCAAGATCTTGTTTTGATGATGGGGAGTTTAACTCTGCGCAAAGCCTTCTCCAGCTCATCCCAACGATTCTCAATGGAGTTAAGATCTGGGGCTCAATCTGCATGTTTCTAAACGCAGACTGTAGACTAGACTTTTGCACAGACGGGGGCGCTCTGTAATTCTTAAGCTTCAGACGAGGGCGCAGTAAGTGGCTGGACAGACTCTCATGACGATGTTACGCCCACCAGTGGTCCCTCCCCAAGCTTTACCTCCTAGAGACCGTACCAGACTGGAATGTTTTCCGCTACTGTGGGTGTAGGTGGGTGTAGCACATGTGCGGGTGTTGTGATCACACTTCTGCGGCGTGGAGTTTGCCCCGTGCTCTATAATGCTGGTGCTAGATTGGGACCCATCGATATATTTGGGAGATGGCCAGTGTTTAACTCACAGTGGCAGAAACAGCTGCGCGCAATGTTAATGTAAAGAAGACGAGAGTGGAGAGGAAGCATGCTCGTTGTAGTCAGCGCTGTTCGTAGCACACCACGCCTCAGCACTGGCGCACCGCCATTTGTATGCAAGATACCAACTTCGTCTTGAGCAACACTGTCTTTGCGCCAGGCGGAAGATGGCTTCTGGACTCTGCGGTGGACAAGTTCATGCTCCCTGAACCACTCTTCATCAGGAAGAAGAAATCCATTGATGGAATAATTCAGGATGTTCAGGTCGTCGGCTGATCTCATTCTTTGGGCAGAGCAATTCGTGAAATCCAGGTGAAGACTTGGTCAGACAGAGTAATTTGTAGAAGTAGAAAAAAAAATCGACATTTAAGAGCTTTTTGCAATCAAAAATATACCTTCGAGTTGCTTTTTTAGCCTTTTGCGCATGTTTTGAATCACCTTTGAAACTTTGGCTTTAGCTATTCAAAGAGCATTGCCGCCATATTTTTTTTGCCAAACTTTGCACTTCGATTTTCCTCAAAACACCCGTCGCCATCACAATACCAGGAAACACTCTGCCGAACCTTCTTGCATCTCTCCTTTGCAGTGTCAGGCAAAAAAAGACTCAACCATCGGATCTTTGTTATACAATACAACATTCTGCAGCTTTTTCCGATACATCCTTGGAGTCAGAGAGGTAGAGGACTTTGTTTTGATGGGGGGGCAAGGAGAGGAGTGTCTTAAAGATTTACAAGGTGTTTTGTACCTCAAGCCAAGAAACTTTGAACAGGCTGATTTGGATCAACAGAACATATTCTCAACAACAGAATGTAATATAGTGATTTATTTATTTATTTGACAGGGACGTTGCACAACAAATGTGTTGTACAGACCAGAGATAGCTACAAGCTAATTTTCATCTGTAGTCCCTGGGCAGAGGACTGATAAAGATATGTTTGAAATTATCATCAAAATGCCTAAAGAAAGAGAATAATCACTTTTTAATATTCGAATTAATGAAAAAACTCAGTCCCATTATGAACAAAAGCTTGAATACACTTTTTGCCAGTGTCAGGATTGGATGGGGAGAGCGAGAGGCAATTATGGCGAGAAGGGCATCGGTGTAGGGTTCGTGCTGAATCAGTATTCAGCGGACAGCACGCTGGAAGGAGGACGGTTTTCTGTGAAGCTCATAGCCCTGTTTTGTTGTTTTCTTGGCTGTGGTTGTTGGAAATGGCTCCCTCTCACATTATTTGCATTGGGTCCAGTTGATTTCCATCCACTTTGATTGACAATGAGCCAGGCTTTGGAAAAACACACCCAAGCCGCAGAGAGAGAGAGAAACAGACAGGCGAGAAGAGAAGTAACCAGCGCTCATTCTTTGCAGAATTCCAACTTAACTTTCCTGAAGAAAGCCACAGCCCCACTGTCCCTCCCCTCGACTCTGGCAGACTCTCCCACCCTCATCTCCACCGTGGACTCCTTCCGTTTCCTGGGCACCACCATCATCCAGGACCTCAAATGGGAGCCAACCATCTGCACCCTCATCAAGAAGGCCCAGCAGAGGATGTTCTTCCTGCGGCAGCTGAAGAAACTTAAGCTGCCTACCAAGATGCTGGTGCAGTTCCACATGGCCATCATCGAGTCCATCCTCACCTCCTCCATCACCGTGTGGTACCCCGGCACCACATCCCAGGACAAGGATCACAGCTTCTCAACCTGGACACGGACTATTCAACCCCATCTGCCATCAGACTCATGAACACTAAAAGAGCATCCAGTAAACTCTGTATCCGACATTAACACAATATAACCTGTTCCAGCCATTTGCACTGCTCTATGTCACTATGTGGTCCACACTCGTGCTAATCTGTACATCTGTAAATCCATTCACGCTGTTGATCTGTGTTAAATTGTTGCTTTTATCATATTTTTAGAATGAATCTATTTGTATTAGTGGTGGCACTTGATTTAAAAAAAGTTTAATCAAGTTAATGATGGCCTTTGTAATTCATTCATCGTAATTAATCACATGTAGGCCTCATTTATTTAGGGGTTGTATTTATTTTTAGATGTACTGTATATTTCAGATGCTTCTTTGTATTTTCCTACATACGACTTATTTGAAGTGGAAATGTGAGGCCTGTGTGATCTTTTCAAAGACTTCAAAGACAGACGCAGTTTGATTTATTTTCGCCAATGTTCTCTTTAAATATGTTTGTGTCAGCTTAACCGTGTGAATAGACAAGTTTGACAGTGAAATTGTTTTTGGCTTCACGTCGTGTTCGTCCCTAAGCAACGTCTGCAGGAAAAGAGGAAAAACTGAAAAAGTGTCTGTGCCTCTAAAGTAAAGTTTGATTAATTACGATAAATATTTTTCATTGCACTAAACCTTATGTAATTAATTGACTGGCATTAATCAAAAGAAGTCCCAGCCCTAATTTGTATGCATGCCCTTATAGTTTTGCAGTTTTTATTGTTTACTATTAATCTCATGTTTCATGTTGCACGTTTGCACCAAAGACAATGGCAATAAAAACTATTCTGATTCTGATTGGTTAAATCTGCCGGTCCTTCGCTCAGAGCATCATCGGAGCCCCTCTCCCCTCCTTTTAGGACATTTACTCTGCCCGTCTCACCAGCAAACCCTTAAGAATCGTGGGTGAAGCGGATAAACACGCTGTAAAGCGAAACCGAAAGTTACTGCAGGAGAAGTCCCATGCAAAGTCTTCACCAGCCCAAGCTCCTGTATTTCATTTTTAAGATTTCAGTCATACAATTTCCATTTTTAAAACATAAAACTCAAAATTAATATATTTTTAAGTCTATTTTTAAACCCTCTATATGTCCACTTTAAATGTCCCATGCCTAAATAAAAGAGTGGTTTGAATCTCTTCTAGAGGCACCCAGTTGAATGTTTCACTGCCTTGATCATTGTTTGCGGGCCTTCGATTTAAAGTAGCCCGATCTTCCAGCTAGCTCCTTTTCATTTGGGGTGAATTAATTACCTGTGCCGTTGGCCTTTTTATTTGTCCATAAGAAACTAGACCACTGTGTGCCATTGTTTTACGCCGGATTAATGAAGCTACAGCCCGCAGCCACAGAATCTGATCCACAAACACACTTAGGGCTGAATCTGGGCCGTGACCTACACTATGCAAAACGCACCGATCCCCACTCCGCGCCTCCGCGGAGAGCAGTCGCCGAGCGCAACAGGATTTACCGCGCTGAAGGTTTTACAGTTTCGCCCGCTGAAGGACCACTTTAATGCCTGTTTAAAAAGGTCACACTTCAACATGGGCAATATTTATTTGAGGAAAATCTTTTAAAATCAGGCGCTTTTATGAGAAAATTGTTAATAAATCCGGGCATGAGCGGAGTGACCAATTTTAAAGGTCTTTGTCGATTGGTTGACTGGGACTTTATTGTCCTCATAGGAAGTTCTATCCGTTGTATCTGACCCATGTTTTATTAGCTTCTTTTATTATAATGCAAATGACCCCCAAAAGCAAGAAGAAAAGTGAGAATTTCTTGGCCTGCTTTTGAGCATAATGATGTGAGGACGCATCCAGGCATTTTATGGGGTTGTGTTGACAAGAAGCAAAATTGGATGGAAATCCAACGCCTCCCGTAACATCCATCCATCCATTTTCTTCTGCTTTATCTGGAGCCAGTCATCTACACAGCAGTCTAAGCAGAGATGCCCAAACTTCCCCCATCTGTTATAGGCGGTCATGGGGGAGGGTCATTTATCGAGACAGATGCTATATAGGGAGTGCAAGCTAAAAAATAAAATATGCTGTTTCGTAGGCACCTAGTTGCACCTAGTCAGTACTTTGAAGCATCCTGTATCAGGACCCGAAGTCCAATATGTTAATGTGGGAATGCTGCGTGAGTAAAAACGCACACATGACTCTGTAGCTGAACCACTTTTGCACATGAGCACTTAGTGAATGTGTTTGGTCCACCACGGTCTCTCCAGCGTCTCCTGGGTCTTTCACGAGGCCTCCTCCCAATGGGACATGTCCGGACCATCTGCCCAGGAAGGCATCCAGGCGACCAGGAGGGTTCCAAAACAGACGCCCGAGCCCCCTCCCGCTGGCTCTTCTCGACGTGAAGGAGCAGTGACTCTACTCCGAGCTCCTCCCGGGTAACTGAGCTCCTCACCCGATCTCGAAGGGTGCGCCCAGCCACCCTGCGAAGGAAGCTCATTTCGGCCGCTTGTATCCGCGATCTTGTCCTTTCGGTCATTACCCAGATCTCATGACCATAGGTGAGGGTGGGAACGCAGATCGATCGGTAAATCGAGAGCTTTGCCCCCTGACTCAGCTCCCTCTTCACCACAACAGTCCGATACAGCGACCGCATCACTGCTCACGCTGCACCGATCCGTCTATCGATCTCACGCTCCATCCGTCCCTCACTCGTGAACAAGACCCCGAGATACTTGAACTCCTCCACTTGAGGTAAGGACTCCCCACCAACCTGAAGAGGGGAAGCCACCTTTTTCCGGTGGAGAACCATGGCCTCGGATTTAGAGGTGCTGTTCCTTATCCCGGCCGCTTCACACTCGCTGATGGTCTTGATTTGATGTAGCCAACAGACAGCTGTCCCGTAACAGCGAAAGAACAATATGAAGTTCACCAGAGTCTTACAACACTGTGACACAATTCAATCCCACAGGCAGATTGTACTGAGAAGAGGTGTCAAACTAAAGCCAGGTTACATCTGCAGCACTTTTAGCTTTTTTATTGAGCAGTTCTGAGAAAAAATAACACTAAACTGGCTCCAAACTTTGAAACTCCACAGTTCTCATCAACTTAAATAACTGTAGTCTACGCTATTTCAATCTATTTGTAAATCGCTTTTGCTATTGGCTCGAGTTTTCATGGTTAACAACTTTGCTCATTCAAGTATAGACCGAAACACTGAGAAAGAAAGTGAGAAATTACATTAAAAAAAGATCTCTATCAAGTAATAATCAGGTTTAACTGTTGTAGTTTGATCTGCCTTCCATCTGAGATTTCGATACCGAATTCTATGAGTCTGTAGAAAACATTTGCTAAACCTGACAGGGAACAAATGTGCTGTTTACTAGTGGCTGCCAATGCTCACACACTGTTGTTTGAGCACTGGGATTTGTCAAACGCAGTGAACGGAAAACAAGGGATTTTGGTGATAAAAGTCCATCTGCTGTGTGTGGTCACCGTGAACCACCTCAAAACTGGAACAATATGTAGTTGATGCATTAAGTAATTCACTGATCTGAGGGATAATCCTTTTATATACTGAAAATACCTCCAATTGAGCACCCTACAACTTTTCGATAATGTAATGAAACACAAAGTTCACCGATTCACATGAACAGATCAACTAAAAAGTCATTAAAACAATCTGCAAACAAACCATCACTATACTTTTACCTCATTTTCAGTCATCTTGATTCAAACATAGGTCCAATCATTCTCTTACAGACTTGGAGCGCATTGGACGTGGTGATACTCAATAACACAGGCTAGACATTAGACAATTAGAAACAGTTGTAAGCTATGTTAATTTTGACAACATACTTTTATCGATTAAGTTTAAACCTTAGGGCCCGATCTTCCGCCTGGCGTAAGAACAGCGTTGCTCCAAACAAAACAGTCATCTTGCATGTGCGGTGTCCCAAAAAACAAAAACAAGAAAACACTGCCAGTCACAACCCCTCTCCCCTTCCCTGTTGTGGAGCTGGCTGGTTGGAAAAAGAAGGTTGTTCTACATAACTGGGTGTTTGTCCAGCCCACGTTCAGCCCATTTAATGCGCCAGGTCCGGAGCTGGAAGATCTCAGTTTGCCCCTCGACAGCGGGAAAGTCTACGCGATTCACCTTATTCCGCCCCGCCCTGCCTCTTTTTGCCACGGATCGGCACTTCCTTTGTATTGGCACTTCCGGTAGAGCGCGAAGTCCGTTAATTAAGCGGAGCACGCCACTAAAATCTGATGGTTAGTTAGTTAGTTTTTTTCCATCACAGTTTTTTCGGACTTTTTCGCGTTTCGTCCTTGTGGGTTACCGTAGCTTGGTGTGAGCCATGCCCCCTCCCCCGCGTAACACCGTCAAAACAACAACATGCGCGATGGAAAGCAAAGATTAAGAATCTAATGATATGAATGAAGTATGTCCCTTGAGTTGCTCATATTTGCGAGGAAAAGGCTCAGGATTTGTGTCTTGGATGAACTCTGACAAGTTGAAGCACTGCCTCGCTAGGTAGCTAACTTTTAGCCTGGCGCTAACAACATGGTCAAGAAAACCACAATGCAAACGCGGTTTAAGGCTAATAATATCCTTCTCATCTGGAGCGCTCACGTAAAGTCTCAGGACAAACTCATATACAGTACGTACTTCTCTCTAACAGGGAAATAGTGGATCCTTTGAAAACTATGAAAACTACAATACATTTGACTCATGTTGCAGAGGCAAGCACATGTCCCAAACGCGTTAATACTCACAGGTCTATCCCCAGTCTCCTGACAATAAAACACAAGTAAACTGCACAGAGGCCGGTGAACTTACAGGAGCATTTCACTGTGATGGAGATGAAATAATATTGCTACAATTATCTGCACCTTTTAAAGCACCTTCATCTTCTGTGTTCTTCCAGATGAAGGTAGATATGAAGTGAATTTAGATGAATAAAGAGAATGAAATAGCTTTAAAATGAATTTTCCCCATTGTCTAAAGGCTTTGATTATGAAGTATTTTGTCAGGTGTAAATTATATCGCAAAATATATCGTTATTGTGATATGAAACTATACATGTGTTGTTGTTCATATCACCCTGCCCTAATGCCAGAGGCTCATTTACTTTCTATTTTGGGATTGTTTTACGCATTTTAACTCTTGAGGACAATCCCAGCAATAAAGTGGCACTTTTGACAATATATCTGATCTGCAGTCATTTTAAGTGCATTGGGAAAAAAAAAAAAAAAAAAAATCGACATTTTCCTTAAAACATCAGAGATTTTCTTTTCAGGCAAAATCGCCCAGCCCTATGGTTAGTCGATTGTTTTGAGTAAAATGTCCAATGTTCATTTGCACCAACATGTCAACACTACACCGTTTCTGTGCGTGGCCTAAAATCGGCTTTGTATTCATGTAGTAACTGACTTTATCTTGACTTCTCCAGTCCTATATAAAGTAATAGGAGTGAAGGGGCATGCACAATTCATGGCAGCGCCCATGCGAACTTCCAGAATAAGACGAATAGTCACAAGATCGGCCCCTTAGTCTTCTGATGAGAATGTCATTTAATTAGATAAAGATTCAATCAAATGATCAGCTAAATGTCTTCTCATGAATTTAGCAAACTTTACATTCATATTATTGTATTCAAACATAATTAATCACATTGTGTCATGGAGCTTCTCTGACATGAACAAAGCACAGACTTGTTCCTTTGGCAGTAAATCGTGAAGCTTTTTCAAACTGTGTCACTGGAAGTTGAAATGTTTTTAGTCCCTCCTTTCCATTTTCATATTCATATAGTTAAATCACCGTTAACTACTTTCGATTTAGTTTGAGTCTATTTTTAGTCAGCAACAATTTTACTTTGTCTGAAATGATGACAAAATCTTTTAGTCAACGATATTAGCACTGATTTTAAGCATACATGCAGTGATGGTGACTGCACTTGGAATGCGCAGATGTGTTTGTGCATGAAAGAGGAGCATAAAGGAACCTTCACTGAAAGGTACCGGCGACGGCAAACGACTCTGCTGCAGCGACGGTCATCGGGAAAATGGTTGAAAGTTTGTACCTGAAAAGCGTGCGGCGTGTCGTCCACACAGTAAACCCGCAGCCCGTAGCTGGTGGGCCCCTCCAGAGCTCCGAACACGGCCAGCTTCAGCCTCTTCACCGCGGCCTGGCTCAGCGGCTCCCCCACCAGGGCGTACAGGCCCGGCGCGTCCAGCAACAAATGACAGCTGCCCGAGTCCATCAGGCAGTAGCAGGAGGTGCACTCATCGTCCACAGCCATCACTTCCTGTAAGAGAGAAAGACAGAAACATAAAGGAGCATAAAGGATGATTTTACTTCTAGGAATGGAATGAAATGTATTTTGTCCTCCTTTAGTCTATTGTAAACTCAAGCGTTTGTGGAGAACAGTGCGCATCAAATTATAAAACATTTGTATCAATTTCATGAACTTTCAGGCCATTTTTCTAGCATTTTTGTTTAAGTGACCCTGTAAGTTGTGAAATGTGCCGATAAACGTGTCCCTGTTAAGGGTGCTACAAATATATTAGGAAAGTTACAAATGAGTTGGGACCACAACTAACATTTCAATTTAGTAACTTCCTCTTTCATTGTTTTCAATAAAACAAAGGTATAGGGCCTGTAACGTAAGGTTGCAGATTATGTTCGTGCTCTCTGCCATCAGACTCAATCAATCAATCAATCAATGGTTTTGTATAGCCCAATATCACAACAGGAGTTGCCTCATAGGGCTGCACCGAACATTAAGGCAATAAAACAGAGCAGTAAATAAGCCAATGTAAAGTTCAGGTGAATCAAGTATCCATGCAAACATAATGTCCAAATAAGCGTCAGCAGTAGGTGGCGACGAGCGGCGCGGGTGTCCCCTGTCCTTAGATTCTCCAGCACGGCAAGGAAAAACTCAAAAACCCAGGGGGGGGGAACGAGAAACCTTGGGGAGAACCACAGAAGGAGAGATCCACTCCCATGGACGGACGGGCTATAGAGACCCAGGGCCGATGGAGTCCCTTCAGTAGGCGAGCCAGGATCGAGACCGTCCAGTCCTTGTTGTCGACTCATGAACACCAGCAAGGAAAATCTCAAAAACCCAACAAGAGAAAAGAGAAGCTTCGAGGAAATTCACAGTGAAGGAGAAATCTACTACCATGGAAGTCTGAGGAGCTAACGTCTGGTCTTTGCTGGAGCTTCGGGACAACGAGGGAAAGGGCGACGGACTCAGTCTGGAGATCCACAGGTTGCACAAATGTTACCTTGCTTTACTGAGTGCATGCATTTTGTAAACTCAGATCTGGCTATACATTTTATGTTATATTATTCTATTTTACACCACTAACCTGTTACCGACCACTTTAGAGTTAGGATTAGAGTTAGGGTTAGCAAATATTTATATCCAAATCTCTTACACCCTATATGCCAGTGTGATGTCTCATTTCAAAGCCAAGAACTTCTAATTTCAGAAAATATGTGTGAGATCTGTGTGAGTGAAACACAATTTACATCACATTTGCCGTTCCTAACCCTAATCCTAACCCTAGCCCCCTAATCCGGGGTACAGCAGGTAACAGGTTAATATGTTTATATGTTACAAGACATGTGCCTTTCTTGAAACCTTTATGTGGTGGAGGAGTTTGACCGCCTGAATGAAACTAGGAGCTACGTTGTTTGTTGTTTCGTGCCCCTGGTAGGGTGTCCCATGGCAAACAGCCCTAGGCGATAGTGATGCGCCGATCAGGATTTTTTCCGTGTTTGGAGCCCGCCCTGCATCATTGCTTCTACTTTTACAACCTGCCCCACAACCGCTAAAAATGATGCATTACAAATACGCTAACTATGAATGGACCACGGCTTGAATTCCATCTGAAAAGGTGCTTGAAGGTTGCTTAAAACTAGCAACAAGATGCAAAGCTGCAAAAGGCAGGAATGAGGACTGGCGTGTCATAGCGTGAAAACAGGAGACAATGGCATCCATTAAAGAGTTCTCTGGGTCACAAGCTGCAAAACGCTGCTTGTTTTATGAAAATCTGCCTCATATTTTCATCCAAAACCTGCTGCAACTGGAAGAAGATGGATGGATTTTTCCCGCCTGGTAAATTTTTCTGTGAAAGATGCACATTTTCAAATAAGAACATTAATGTAGCAATATGACAATTTGGCTCATGTAAATTTTACAAACAACACCAAATACATCGAGAACAACAATGACAAACCGATGTTATACAATTACTAATCTTTTGTCTCCATTCAAGGATATTTACAGTATTATGGGATCCATTATATGAATTTATTTGAGTGTTAAATAAATATACATACAGTTTTTTGTTTTTTTTCCCTTTTTGTTTGTGTGAATGGAATTGTCCTTGTCAAGATTGATATTATTTGTAAATAGTGTTATATTGTTAGCGGATGGTAGTAACGGATTATGTGAGCTTCGATAGTGAAAAGTTTTATTGCTGTCATTTCTATTGCATTATTTATCTATGTATTTGCGAGTGCGCGTACGTTTAAGTGTACATGTGTATGTATGTTTGTATGTATATTGTGTATATATATGTGTGTACGTGTGAATATGTATGCGTATATATACGTGTACAGATTGTTATTGTTTTTGTTTGGTTTTTTCTACATTGATTTATTTATTGCCATGAATTTTGTTTTGTTATAGCTTTTTAATATATATGTCTTCTCTATAGCTTTGTAAATGTTTACGTATATATTGTAAATAGGCTGGGTGTGGGGTATTGTTTTGGTTGCTTCTTTTTTAATTTTAATTTTTTTACTTTTTTTTTTTTTTACTTCTCTTGGTTTTTCCTTATTTGTTTATTATCCTTTTTAAATGTATTAAATGCAATAAATAAATAAATAAATAAAAAAGAATATTTACAGTAATTGTATCAAATTCAGCTTAGAAAATACTTATGTCAGTCTGTCATTATGATTAGTCTATATTTTACTATTATGACATAGCCAGACGTCTATGCAATGTTTGTAATTAAGCTAACAGTATCTCAAAGTCTTTTCAGCTTGAAGTATTTGAAAAATGATACATCTTTCCTTGAGTTTCCTAAAGTTTAGCCTTAGTGGTGTTGCTCGCCTCTGCTGTGCCAAACACAGTGCTCGACTCGGGCTGCAGGTCTAATTTGTAGCTACAGCAAGTATCTCTTTCCACAAATAAACCTTTAAAAAAAAAAGCACGCCTAATAAGATCAGTATTTCCTTAGTTCTTAATAAAGTTGGCTGCGATTCAAAACGCTGCTTCAAAACTCGGTCTGCTCCGGGGAATTTGCATAATAATGATCCAGATTGTAACTATTCAAGATGTTCCTCGGAGCTTGAGCCAGAAAAGACGCATTGTATCGATTCGCTGATGAAATTTAAATCAAAAAATTGGACATTGTTATCACACTCTCACATCTTTTTTTTTAAATTATTTATATCCCGGCGCAAAGCACAATGATATGAGAAGTTGCATGCAGTCCACGAGGAATATTATGCCAAACTTAAAATGCAAAAAGAAGCAGAAAAGGCACAGACTGGATACTCTTGAGGCAGAGCATTTATGTTTGATTATTAATATTAACATAAATAAGGCTTTAGGCCTGCAACGACTAATCAAATTATTGAATAAAATAATATACTGCTCCGTAATCAGCTTATGACAAAGCCCTAATTAAACTAAAATGGCTGAACAGTGAGTGGCGTGGCTTAAAGGGGACGCAGTATTATGCAAAGGAAGAATCCTGCAGTGCCCGGCCTTTGTGTGTTCTGTCCCCACTCCCACCTGTGTACCCAGGAAGAGCACAGACCTGCTCTCACACTGCTCACACAAGAAAACAGAATAATGAATACTCAAGTAAAGTAAAGATACTTGAAAAATCCACCTAAATCCACTTTCTTCCCACTTCCGATGCTTTATTTCCATTATTGTTTTACGTTCTTGGCTTTCATGGTTGTAGTTTGCATGTTCTCCCTGTGTCTGCGTAGGTTTCCTCCTCTGGGTACTCCGGTTTCCCCTACCACTAAAAACACGTACAATGGGCCAGGATGAATGAGAGTGTGAGGGCCCCCGGAGGAAACCGACGCAGAAACGGGGAGAACATGCAAACTCTGCACTCTTAAGTGGGCCAAGTGTGAACCCGGCCTTACCGTTACCATAACAATAATCATGAGTATTAAGTGAACTAGATCATCCTAAATACTCACATGTGTCCTGAATGAATCACTGAAAGTCTTTAGTTTGGTCTTGGTTTGAGTCCCTAGTCTAGTCCATGAATCACTACTGGAGAACTGCACAATTCGGTTGGGTTATGGGGTTGGAAAGTCTCCTAATCCAACAAATAAACTGCCACACCACAGATTTGTATCAGGGTGCTAAAATCCATAGCGGGCACAGTGGTTCACCAGAATCAAAATGAAAGAAGTTTGCAGAGATTTCGACCGGACACAGAGCGCTGTGTCGTTTGCCCTGAGTTTTTTGTCGGATAATCTGGGGAGCGGATGCGAGCGGAGACTTCGGCAGATTAAAAAACGGAGATTCTCTGGAGGTCACTCAAAAAAGATTAATGTCACAGAGTCAAAATACGATCCTCGCATCTGTTTGTCCGACCTTGGTTCAAAGGGGGAAAACTATTAGAAATCCGTGGCTGGATAGAAATGGTGCCACTTTGAAACACAACAATGTATTAGTATTACTGAGGGGCTGTGGATTTTCTATTGTGGTAGAGATGTTCAAATATTGTTGACTGATTGAGAAGACAAGGGCAGGGGGTAGTGTAGTTGCGGGCGGGGGTCCCGAGATCATTTCAAGATAAAATAAAAAGTAATTTTTAGTAGCTACAAAACAGTAGGCATTTTTTTTAAATCCAGTCACATAGAAAAACAGTGTGAATACATGTTATAAACTTAATTTTAAATGAACAAGTGGACGTATCATGCAAATGTATCGACTTTCTTGAGCTTTAAAGGGGGGTATTATGTAAATCGACTTTTTCAAGCTTTATATCATGTTATTATGTCATTCCCTCATTAAACACATGCCTGGAGTGTTGCCTTGGCTCATTCACATATTTTTGAGTAATCAGTAAAAACTTAGACGGCAGCCATTTTAGGTGTAGCTATGCCTCAGTCCTCCTAGGAACGCCCCCACCTCCTGGAGACGCCTCTGGACCTTTCGTCACCAGCCAAGTCACCAACCACTGCTCCTCAGCTCAGCAGAGCCCCCTCCCCGCACAGTAGTGTTGTTTAGATGCCACAGCAGTGTGCTGAAGGGGGCGTGTCGGAAAGCTTCTTAAAGAGACAGAGGCCTATTTCAAGACGTTCAGTACAGCCATTTTGAGAGAGCAATTTTATTCAAGGCAGTTATTTTAATTTACTGCATAGACCAACAGAAAGTTACGTCATCTTTGTAGTATGCTATAGACTGGTGCTATGTGATTGAAAAAAGCATAATACCCCCTCTTTAAACCATGTTACAACGTTGTTGCCTCGTCAAAGACAGACCTGGAGTAGTATTTCACAACATTCACATAGTTTTCAGTAATCTCAGACAAAGCTGTTAAATTTAGTTGTTTCTTCTTCTACAGCATCAGTGCCTCGTTCTGTACTTCCTGATTACACTTGCAACATTGTTCAATCCCAAAAATTGTCCTCCATATTTTTAAAGCCCATAATCCAACATTATCAACTCTGAGCCATTCTGTGCTCGAAGTGTGTTTACAGGCCGTATCCAACCTGGAAGTTATTTTTTAAGAAAATTATTTCTTTAGCTGCCAGCAGGAGGAGCCCCAGTCAAGATCTTCACCAGCTCTTTCGCCTGCATTTCAATGTTACTATTTAATTCTTACAGAGACATAATTTCAAAGCATAAAATGTTAAAGCTGAGGCTCCAAAATTAGGTTTTTAAGTCTATGTTAAAGCTTCATCTGCATGCCCACTTTAAAACACAGAAAAAAACTTTTTTACTCAAAGAGCTACTGACGTTTCGATGGCACGTGTAAATATGATATATGAAATATGAAGAAAATAACTTGAGTTTATTGCTTATTCTTTAGTGGATTTAAAGTGTGTTTGTGAAGGATGAGTTGAGGACGTTTCGCTTCTAGATGTAAGCAATAAATTCTTAGGTAAGCTGTGCGGACCTTTTTTCTTGTTTTTTGTACTCTCTCTCGGTCCGGCACGCTATTTAGAATTTTGGGATGTGCGTGTCTTCCTTCTTTACGACGTTTCGCTTCTACTCACAGAAGCTTCTTCTTAGCTCTTGTGCTCAGAATGTGACACCCTAAACAAGCTAGAGCCAGCTTATATAAGACTCTGGAGTTTTGCTTCCTCCTCCCAGGGCCAACGAGGCAGAATCTGCGCCAGAATGAAAGCTGTGACAAATGATCTGTTGACATTTTGCAGGGACCAGCTTATATTTCCTACAATCAATCAAGTTTAAAAGATTTTATATATTAAAAAAAAAAAAGTAATTCATTTATGCATCCTCATGCTATACATTACAATGTGTGCGTTTGTTGTTCGCAGATACAAAAAAAGAGACTGTTTTAGTTTAAAACTGCCTAAAGTGGCTCTTTTGATGTTGAAGATTGTGTTGATCCATCCTTCAAAGCAGGAGCAGTGGGCGGCTGGTTTTCATTTGTGTGCCAAGAACAAAACAGAAAGGATACACAATATTAATAACTTATACACTGATAGGGATTGGTCTATTTTGCATGTTTTGGGAAAAGCCCAGCAAACACTCAACACTCGCGCTGCCTTCGTTCCTCCTTTGTCTTGGGCTGCACAATATTGAAGTAACTCGCGATATGCGAAACGGTCATAACAATATTATGGCGATATTTTACCAGACCATTTCAACACGATAAGTTCCATTCAAATTAAACACAAATTACAAGATTTTCAGCAGAAGTCATGAAAAAAACAATAATTCAGGATCAAAACAACGGCAAAATTGAACTACATTCGGAAATTCTGTTCCTTGTCTGTTTTTGGCTGGATTTGCAGAAAAGGGGTTGATATCAGTATGTGTGTCAGATGAAGACTTTGGTGATGTTGGCTTCTTGTTTGTTTGTTTGTTTGTTTGTGTTTGTATACTTTATTGTCCCCGTAGGGAAATTTTTCCTCGGCATTTGACCCATCCTTCGATGCCGCTGTGGCAACCCGTAAGGAGCAGTGGTCGACGGCAGTGCCGCGCCCCGGGACCCATCTCCATGATGTGGAGCCAGGCTGATGGTCAGAATCACCTGGCTGGAGGATTCACCTATTGCACATGTTTTTAGTGGTAGGGGAAACCGGAGTACTCTGAGGAAACCTACGATACCAATATTGCATCACCCAATATCGCGATACGATATTTTTGGAGATAAATTGCGCAACCTTACCTTCGACGTCTCAGTAACCTCACAATAATCATCAATAATCCTTGCTACTCATTTTTATGTACTCGTACTTACTGTATGTTGTTACTTATCATGTACTTGCTTGTATCAAACATAGAGTAGAGGTAAAATACTTGGAGTGCAAAGTCAAATTACATTAAAAACCTGCAAAAGAAAAATACAGTCTCTCTCTTGTGCTAAATCTTTCGTTTGACTGCTTGCATGGCCGGGTGTTTTTAGCATGTGAGAGCCATCCAGGCTGTGGGGAAACCAAATCGATACAAAATTCATGCGTCTTTGAGGCTGGAGTGTAATATTTAAAGGGCACAGATCTGGAGAGGTTCCCGTTCGAAATAATGAGTGAGCGCTGAGACTTAAACCGACGGGGGACGGAGCAGAGCAGCAGAGGAGGATGGTATTAGCATATGGCTAACACTGTCTATGTGATACAGAGAAGTAGCAGAAGAAATCAGCATTGCCCGCAGACACTAAGCAAATATTTGATAGTACGTCGTTCACAAGTTGAAGATGAAGCTCGATGAGGATGTCATTAACCATTCATTTATCTTTGTGTTAATAACAAAGCAATTACACTGACCTGAATTTAGTTTTTTGTATCCATTTAGAAATATAATAAAGGAGACAACTTCCACTATGTGACCCGGTGTTACATCAAGCAGCATGGAGGCTCTTAAGAAAAGTTTCAGGGCCACTGCAAGCCATTTTGGTGCCATAAATGTTTGATGCGTGAAGTCGTCACTGGAAAAAATACTTCTTAAATCTTAAATGAGATAAAGGACTTAAAATCGCATGAATTCAGGTACTTTAGGTTGAATTTGAGTTGGTTTACACTAATCTAAGAGATAGCCATGTTCGATTAGTTTAGGGTTCACTTATAATGATACAAAATAATCTGGATTACCCCCCATAAAAAAAGTGTTTGTTCCATAGGCAATAAAATGATTTATCTTATCCAACTCAAATTAGATTTAATCTCTTGATTCAAGCACATTTAATTTCTTCCTTAAGATGATTTTTTCCAGTGTTCGCATGGCACAGGGACTCCTCTGTGCTTTGTCGATCGCATTGGCACACATTTCTGTAGCTTTTCTTTCTCATCTTTCTTATTGAATAAAACAGCGGTGCAAAAAGGATTTCTGCGGCCAACCTTGTCCCTCGGCATCCTTTAACCAAAATCGGTTCCCACGGCCCTGGTGTACTGTACAATGCCATTCGGTCACAGTGTCCGAAATGTAGTGCCCCTCGGAGACTCGATGCCCGACGCACAGTGCGTTACGAGCGTATAGGAAGGAGGAAGTTTGAATGTTGTTACGGCCCCAGACCTTCAGGCTTCCTCTTCTTTGCATATAGTTTTATGTGTGCTTTAAACTCTGACTGTGTGAGCCCTCGTATGTGTTTGGTGTATTGCCTCAAGCTCTAGCAGTAGGATTGGACCCGGTAGTCTGCTGCTCCCTGCCTTGTGATTCGTGCCGCAGATTAGTGATTGACCAATCCTGTGTCTCCACCTTCAATGGCCACACCTATATAAGGACACACACGTCCACATGTTTGGGGCTTCACTTTAATGTGATTTGGTATTAAGTGACACTCGTTTGTTTAGTCATGTTTGTATTTCTTAGGCCTATAATTGTGTTAGAACACTTATTTACTTTTGTGTACTTTGATATATGGCTGTACGATTAACCTTTATCGCATCGATATTGAGGTTTTAACTCCTGCGATAACCTAACCTCAGGAGGCTGAGGTTTTTTTTCCCGCCCCTGACATTTGATTGACAAACCTATTAGCCAATCAAAATGGTCGAATCTCGCGTTCCTGGCTTGGTGGCCAATCAGAAATGGCAATGGAAACAAGCTTGTATGCAGTACACCGGCTTTCTCTGTCAGCAGCAAAGCAGCTAACACACACGACATGGATGCGCACGGAGGGCACTTCTCAGAACCGTGCGTAATCTTTCTTCCTCCCGTTTGTCAATATGTAGCTATTGTAAAACACGCAGGATTTCACACATGGCTGGGGGCATTAGCGCATCTGATGCGTGGGTTACGGGTTCCCCCGCGGTCTCCGCAGCCATGCTCGCGGATCGGGTCATGAATTCTCCTTTGATGGCGGGTCTGGTTGTGACGGGTCGAACAATCTTGGCCTGCTGCTGCGCACCGCCGCCGTACGTGCGTCCACTGTATTCAGCCACGTCAATATGCGGATTTTCATAGAATAAGCAGCATTTTGTTGCTTGTGATCCAGAGAACGCTTGTTCTGTGGAACCAAATGTCTCGTATTTGCATGTGCGTCTGTGCACAAGTTTGCGTTACCTAACATCCAAAGCTTACAGAGTCTGCCCTCAAAGTGCTCATGCCCTTCCCAATACCTGTTAAGTTAGGTTTTCCAGTGTGAGACTGAAATTCTCCTCTTTAGAGCCAGACATTCAGAAACCGATGTGTGATAAGCAGCACCACTCGTCTCAACATTCACGTTGAGTTTTTGATGGAAATCTCGAAATGTAAAATCCATAGATCTATTAGTTTTGTAATTATTTATTTTAAAATGTGTGCAAATAACAGTTTCATGTTTAGTAAATGGCACTGGAATGCAGAATTATTTTGTTTTCTAATTGTAAATCTAAATCTAATAATAATTAATTTTCTATTTTTCAGTGTTTAAGATGGTTAAATTTAAAAACAAATGACCTACTGTATTTAAGTTAATTTCCATTATGTCTACTTATTCTTTGGTATTTGGGTTCAGGTATTTAATAATCACGAAGCATCGAACAATCTTATTACCTTAATCACTATGTATGTAGTTTATTTAACCCTTTGTTTCATAAAAGTAACAGCATATTTTATTCATAATTTTAGTTTTACGCACTTAAAAGTATTGAACGGAAAAATCGAAAATCGCATCACAATCGCAATATGTGTCAGAAAAAACGCAATTAGGTTTTTCTCAAAATCGTGCAGCCCTACTTTGATAGAGTTGGTTTAGTTTGCACTTGTACATTTGTAAATTGCCTTTTTGTTCACCGTTTAACACCACTTTGTTGAGCCAGGTTGTAACACATGTGTTTGGTGCAAAGTTTGGATCAAAGCGACAAGCGATAGCGCTCGCTCACTCTCCGCCTACTTCGCCACATATAACTGTCCAGCTTTCTTAGGCATATCAGGACAGTAGTTTGGCAAATAGAAGTGAGCAAAGCTGTTGTATTTGTCTGAAAATGGAGCTGAATCCACACGGCTCTCATGGGCGCAGCAAGTTACTTTCAATAACTACACCTCAAGTTCTCTGAATGGGCATGGTCTAAAACAAATGGCTATTTATTAGTTTTAAATCAGTGGTTTGGTCAGGAACCTGGGTTCACCCTTCATCGATTAGCCTTGGGATGCGTACTGTAGGGCCCCTTAGCCGAATATTTCCACTATATTTCCAGCACCGGTCTTGGCTAGAGCAAAGCACACGCAAACAAACCAAGCCTAACAGCATAAATAAACAGATGGATTGTTATCATCGTTCAGCGATATCATTAACTGTCGGTCAAAGTCCAGAGAAAAAAAGTCTGTAAAAATGTGTAACTATGTGTGACTATTATTGCTTTTCCTGCGCAAATAAACATTGCCATATAAATCGCCAACCTCTGATTATTATAAAACAACAACAAGCAAATAATGTTCCATTAAAGAAACAAGATTATGTCAATGCAAAGTTCAATGTCAATCATATTCCGCCTCTAATGAATGGATCTGCGCGGGCGGAACGTTTACTGCTCAATGCTGAATCCTCTTTAGAAACGACTCTTGTTGTGGGCGATTAATTGATTTGGACTTGAGAAAGGTCAACTATGCATTTTAAACCCTCACATCTCAAGCGCCTTGTTCCCCGCGCAGGTCAGGGCATAATTAAATAAAAGATTAAAACCTCCTTTATGTAAAGCGGCATGGAGTTGACTTCCAGTCGATTGAAGCGGAGTAAATTAAAAACGCTGGTGGCGATCAAAGACGTCTGCCACGGAGCTCAGAAAAGGTGAACACTGTGCTTCGTTGAACTGTGCTAGAAAATGCAAAGTGGCGTGAATAATTTAAGAAACAGAGAGGCTAAGATTGTTTACAGCAGGGGTCTCGAACTCATTTGGACTGGGGGCCACAAATGCAAACCCAGTGTTGGTCGGGGGCCGCAACAGACGAAGCCTTTTTTTATTAAGTCAGTTATGATTTAGCAACTTTTTATTGTTTGCTATAATATACCTTAAAATAGACTGTACATTAACTATCTGCACATTTTTAAGCTTCCAGAGGTTTCCAATGGGCCAAACATTTGCTGAGCTTCTAGATTAGAAATTACAGACTTAGACAATTAGTGTTTTTGTAATTAATCTCATTTTGGTTCAGGTAAATTGGTTCAGGGCATCAGTGAATGATCTTTCAGGAGTCAGGTCCAGTTTCTGTCTGTTAGCCTTTAGAAAGAAATGCAAAATGTACAAATGTCATTTTAATTTAGTGTATAAAGGCCCAACCAGGGACTGGAGCTGATAATGAGCACTAGCAATAAGCTTCACCTCAAGTAAATAATGTGGAGTCATTGGCCTCATGCCTTTTTGTGACCTACAGTTAGAGAATGGATGGGGCTTATATTTTTTACCATCAATGTTGCTGTAATTATTTGCAGTATTTTTATACATTTCCATAATTCTCTATTTTTAATGTAACTATGGATCATGTGTTCACACATGTCCTTAAGATTAAATTAATTGACATGATGTGCTTCTTGTGTGAGCACAATGCTGCTCTGAGAGAGAGGAGAGAAAAGGCTCCTCACTTTACTGTTGTGATAGCCTGGTTTTTACCCTCGTACTCATTTCGTTTCGTACATGTAGGGAAATTATAATTGACCGGAGTTTACGGATGGCTAAGGCCAGGCTACTGTTGTGATGCTTTTAAACACTATTTACGATGTGTTCGCTTTGCAAAGTCATAAAGGTAACGATGGTAAAGGTGCTTATTGTCATGCTGCTGTAACTTTTCCAGCACATGTTTAGCTGAACGACTAAAGTTTCTCCCTCACGTTCTGACAGTCTCCCACCTGTTTCAGGAGCTCCTCTCACAGTCCGCTGCTGTTAGTCCGTTTCTTTGTTGAAAAAAGTCGATAAATCATCTGCAAAAGCGCCGCATCTCCCTTCCCGTCTGATGTTGTGGTCATTCTCGCGTCTGCAGAGGCATTGGCGCTACCGCGCGGTGCCTCATGGGAAATGTAGTTCTAATGTGTTTAATGCAATTTACCGGCGGGCCGCATGTAATATAAATAAGAAATCATCTCGCGGGCCGCAAAAAATATCTCGCGGGCCGCATTTGGCCCCCGGGCCGCATGTCTGAGACTCCTGGTTTACAGTAAGGGATGTTTGAGCGCTGAAATGATCAGAACCCGGTGTTAGGACTAAACACCGAGGAGCCCTTTGAACAGACAAAAATATAACAAATGCTGATGTCACAGAGAGAGATGCCCTCATTTATTAAGATGGCATGGTCAGTGAAGAAACATCACAGCATTAGGCACCATACCTGATTTTGAACCTTTTTAGCCAAAATGTGACGAAATTGGTATCTTTACCGTCACGTGGGGTGGGTGATATCACAATATTAGACCGTCTTACGATCGCCAGAGCTGACGATCTGTCATTTTTGTGGGATCGTTTATTCACGATTCAAAGCACTTCTGCATAGTTGACTCTTTTCACGGTCAGTGAAGCAAACCCAAGGCGCTAACTTTCTGCTACGCAATGACGGACGCTAATGCGAGCATTTAAAAGCGAGCCACTTCTCTCCAGTCTGCATACACGACCAGGCTCCTCAGTCTAGAGCTTTAAACCCAGCGTTCTGTCTTGATTTCAGCTGTATTTATGTCAGCGTCTTTCCCCCGTAACACCCCTGCTTTGCGTAGATCGCAGCGTGTGTTTATTTATTTACCTAGTGACACATGTGCGAAGAAGCGAGTGTGTCCTTCGTCCTTAAAGTTCTGTAAGGCGCCGCATCCTTCTCATTTGTTTAATTTAAATCCTGGACCGTGTCACAAATGCTCTGTTTATACATCCATCCATCTTCTTCCACTTGTCCATTGCCGGGTCGTGTGGGCCGCCGTCCGAGCTGCCCAAATCACATTGCACCAGCCCCCTATGGCACCAACTGCAGGTGGTGGGTCAACGGGAGGACGGCCTGTTTATCCAAGTCTTTAAAGGAGCTGTATCATGCTATTTTAGCCATTCCAAAGTAAAGTATAGGCATTTATATGATATATTGTACCTCTATCACTATGGAGTACTCATTTTTGAGAGAAATATAAGTATTTTTGGGGGGTATTTTCCCTACCCGGAAGACAAGACGCTTCGATTCAGTTAACTCCGCCCCTCTCTCTGCTCATTCCACATTTGCAGTATTATAAATATAAATATCGCTGCAAAAAGTGAAGTTACTTCACATAATCCAGTTATAAGGAGTTGACATGTGCAACACAGTTTCATAAATGGCTAACACACACGCTAACACACATGCTAACACGCGTTTTGATTGACTCACCGCTCAGTCTGGACTCCCCATGAGATCGTGTTGGTTATAAAAGTTAATCCACTTTGATTCTGGCCAAGGTTCACCAAGCATCCATCAGGTTGGTTGATATAGTAGCTAGCTTAATCCCGGAAAGAAATTCCAACTTCTGGCGAGTGCACTCTTCTTTAGGAAGGTTGAATAGTCCTGTTCCTCTCGTAGCCAAACGCGCATCCGTGGCATTATCGGTAAGAAAAAGAACAGGCGTGTCCAGAGTAGGTTAGAAAGAGCTCAGTCTTCAAAAACAACACTTATGCTCGGATCCATGGCTCCTCCAGCCGTGGGTGCGCTTGATTAGCATCGTGGGACAGCACAGACGCGTCGGAGAGTTGCTGTTTTATAAATAGAAATCAGGCCGTAAGGCATTACATTACAGACGTAGAGCACTTCCGTTCCGCTGTGACGACACAACTGAACAGCTCAGTGGTTTACCAGGAGAGGGTGGAGCAGCTGCTCAGAGAGCAGGATTCAGGAGGATTACTTAGAACTGCGTGAATGAAGCCAAAAACCGCTCTGGGGGTGTTTTGATAAGGAAATAGCATAACAACATGGCTAAAAACTCAAAAAAGTCGATTTTGCATGATATAGGACCTTTAATATATAAGACTTGTCCTTGAATGGTGAATGGTGAATTACTTGGTCAAGTAATAACTAAACTGCTTCCGGTTTGCTTTTTACACAATAAAAGTCACTGTATGTCAAACATTAACAGACACTAACAAGCCCTTACCAAACTTAGTGCTACTATTTTACTTTTATTGTGTTTTTTAATGTATAGAGTTAGTTTTAAGTCTATTTTTGCTGTGTTGATTACCACAAAGTTGAATAAATGAGTATATTCATTCAATCTTTTTCTTCTTCAGAGTGTACTTTAAGTTATTTTTGTTACTATAAAATAAATCGTAATCAAAATCAAAATCGGGAGTTTATAATTCAGAAATCGTGATATTCTATTTTTGTCATATCGCCCACCCCTACCGTCACGGCCGTCCTTCGGAGTCAATATGTGACGAAAAAGGTAAACCCCTTTTTGTCACATATTGACTATTTGGGTTGACAATACACGGCAACAATCATCATAATACGATGCAAACTTCACGCGTCAGGCTTTTTCGCAAATGACCACTTTTACAACATACTTTTATGGGGCAAAAAGAATGCTACCCTATAAAAAGAAAAAAATGTGAGGTATAGGTCCTTTAAAGCAAGATGCCGCGGGTGAATACGGGAAAAAAACTTTAAAGGGCCAATCTCAACGGAGGGAGCTGCGGAGACTGCCGTGGCTGCTGTGGCAATGTTGCAAACACTATTTGTTGTCTTCAACCTGTGAGACGTTTCTGTGACGTAACTGCAATGCCTCCGAGACCTGTCACATACCAAGGAGATCTCAAAGAGACATAAACTAACAATATTTTCCTCTTTGTGGCAGGTTCCAGATGTTCCTTTACAGAAACTGTTAAGTCGAAAAACATTAGTTTCATTCATTTTGTTAGCTTACTGTTTCAATAAGAAAGCAGTTTCAAAAGTGCAGTGGAAGATGAAAACAATAAACCCGGCCCATGTCACTTTGAAAAAGAATACATAAAAAGAGAGGCATTTCATTACTTTATCAGTTTGTTTTGTGTTGAACTGTATCTTAAAGTGTATGAGTCTCTCTGTCTCTACAGTATGAGTCTCTCTGTCTCTACTTACAGTATGTCGTGCTTATATACTGCCTTTGTTGACCTTAATATTGAAAGGTTGACAAAAGCGCCAGATGAAGCAGACATAACTTTTTATCCAAGACAACTGGGCTCTCCATCTGCCGCGGCGACCTGTTAAGTCTCTTAAGATGATGTCAACGCTATCTTCTTAAAGCGACTTATCAAACTGTAAGCACAGACTCCGGAATATCAGAGTTTTAAAGTGGGCATGTCATGGGCATCGTTTGAATCAGAATCAGAAAACTTTATTGCCCTAGTTTGAAGTTTAAACAGTTATTGTAGAAGAGATACACGCTTTCGAATAGCGATTAGTTTTGATCACAGGCAGGTGATAACGCTGACCTGAGGGCATTATTCTAGAACATGACAATAGGATGTGCCTCTGATCTACGTCTCTGATCTGACCAGCTCCTATTGACCCGATTCTCCCAGAGCGAGGTCAGATCTCTTTGTCGGACAGTGATTTGGAACACACATTAACAATTCTGTTAAAGTTGTTTTTGTCTCTCACAGACAACCGAACCAACAGATGAAAGGAAACGTGAAACGACTTTGTATGTAGGAGCAGTAACAAACTCTAAGAATGCCCTCACTGACGCCGAAAGAGTGAGTCCGCTCCACTGATAGGACAGTGGGTTTTACATTTGCAGACAACCACAAACTCTTTCATCGATGTACAGTATGTCCACGACAAGATGATCCAGGGAAAACACAAGATACTCTTCTATACACGTATAAACCATAGACACATTATTAGTAGACCGTCACTCCTCACTCCGCTCCAATTGACCTTTCGCAAAAACCCCGCCCCAAAACGGTAATTGTCCAATCAGACATCCTAGCAACCGTTAATATGAAGCTAGGTCCGTCTAGCCGCAGACCTCCAATGCAAAACAATGGGACATACCAGCAATGAGCACTGAGCAAATGCACTTCTTTTTACTGCTAACCACCAAAAATCCACCAGACAAGAAGAAGAAGCAAAATGGTGAAGCAATCTGCCTATGGAGGATGTAAATCAGACACTAGGTACCACAAGAGCGTGTCTGGGGGAGTGAAGTTATTTCCCTTCCCAAAGCGAAAACACAACCTGAGCACTGCCTACAATGGATCACACAATGTGGACGGCCTACGCCCAGCTAAATGTCTCCAAAATAAACACGCATACATCTGCTCTAAAGTAAGGTTAGGCTAACACCTTAGCATGCTAACATCTAGCTACTGACAGTCATATAACGTTACAAAAACTGGCACTGGAGCTGTAACTCTAACTGCGGCGGTGAACTTTTACAAGCCTACAGTCACACATTTTTTGTCTCCCTTTATGATAAAAAATACTGTGTATTTTGTCTTGGTTCTAACAATAACTGGCTGTAGCTGATTTGTCATTGTGGCACCTGTAGGTTTAGCTAGCGTTAGCTAACTTTAGCGCACCGGAGAAATGTTCCTATTTTTAGAAATACTCAAAAAATAAGAGGGTGCTTACCAGGCAGTGCAAGAGCCCGACTGGTCCACAAGGCTGTGCTGTTGCGTTTAAGGAAAAGATCATGAGGTTTCTCTGATTTTGCTTGAGACCTGTCTGTATTCTTTAGTGCCAATTGTCCTTTATCCTTCGTTGGATAGTTTCATATCTTGAATATATCCCTCCACTGCATACTGTGACCCCTTTTGTCTCGATCTGGAGGATATCGCGGCGGTATTGCTCCAAAAAAAGGTCACTGACACGCATGGCAATCTGCTGCGCTGGTCGTGTTTGACCATTTGTTTGTCGGGCGTAGCAACAGTAACTAAAGGGGCAGGGCTCGGTGAAAGGTCATTTACATTTGTAACACCAGTCTGCGATGGTTGGGCGACACGGTGGTTTGCAATGTTTCAAGACTTTTATCGGCTAAAACAAGCTAATGCTAATACTTGTCCTCCTTTCGAATGATTTAAACCGGAGCCATTCCAGATTTATGTTACTGTAATAGACTCATTACTGCAATATCAATCTTGCCAACACACTACTGGGCAGCTCTGCATTGATTGAAACTAGTCTAAAATATGATTAATCTTATTCCCGGAGTAAATACTACTCCGGGAATAAGATTTACGAGAAAACATCACAGTTAAAAGCTTAATAAAAGTGGATTTAGCGGAACGTGTCCCTTTGAGTTTGATTGTTGTTGTTCGGTTTGTCAAAAATAACCATCCGAGGGGTGATCTGATGAGTAAAAATGAACAAAATGAAAACAATGGGCCATGTAAGCTGACCTAAAGCATGTATCATGAAAATATTTCGCTTCGACAAGGCATTGTCACGCCAAACGGGGAAAACGATGTGCGCTGTGATTAGTTATAAAATGCAACTAAACCCTGTGATCAAAACCCCCATAGCCGCATCAGGGCATGTTTTTCATTGTGTAAGTGTGCGGCGACTATTTTGGCTGGAGGTAAGTCTGAGTTACTGAGGCTCTTTATAAAATGCCATCCTTGTTTTGTAGCAAAGCATTACTCTGGAGAAAAACAAAACGCAGCCGCTTCCTTTTAAATAACAAGCTCTTTTAGTTCGAGACAAGCTCCACAACAGCCCAAAGCGCAGTGTTGTGTCCATTATTCTGAATCTTGGTCCAACGCCGAAACTTATTATTATAACCATCCAAATGTTGACTAGAAATGGTCCGTTCAATAGGCGATTATCAGCATATGATATAGATTATCCACTTTACATCGGTGTGTAATATATGTCACTACCTTGCTGTGATGTTTTTTCACAATGCATTCTTTAACACAGACGTCAGGAACGCAGTCAGACAGGAGCTCATTATCACATAGACGAGAGGTGAATCAGAAACCTCAGCAAAGTACACAACACCTGAACTGCTGTTATATTACATTTATTTCCTCTGAAGAAATGTAGCTTGTTCTTATAGAGCAGTTTCTTCCAGATGGCGTAGTGTTAATCCATAGTATACATCCGTACAGTAAGTCCGTGTCCTTCAATGACTTTAACTGTTCAAAAGAGATTAGAACATTTCAGGGTGCATCCGAAATCGGCAAATAGGTGATTAGTCTAAGCCAAAACCAGACATGCATCAGTGTCCGCCATGACAAGAAGCGTCTGAATAGTGCTGTGAGTGAGAAAGGAGGAAGGAAAGGAGCCTGTATGCTTCCTATAGGACTGGGACAAAATATCAGATTGCATTACTTTTTTCTGCAATACCAAGTATTGATACTTTTTTAAGTATCACAATACTTTCAATACTTGTGTTGGAGGCACCCTTCATTTTCCAGTAACAGTTACACAGCACTTACTTACATTTTGGCCCAATCTCAATTCGACCCTTAGCCCTCCGCTTAGCCCTTCCCCTCCGTTTTGCACGTTCACGAGAGACGAAGGGGTGTCCCAGTTCTATTTTGTGGCAATAGGGGTGAGGGAGAGGGCCACATAGCCCTCAAAGCGAGGGTTTTTCTGATGCACACTACAGACAAAGTGGTAGGAGGAGTTTGACAAAACCCGGAAATAAGCTGCAAAATGAATTCACGAATATCATCAATAAGCACACTTGCAAAGTTGCAGAACGCTTCGTTCATGCCTTTATTCGCGTTGTGCAACAATTAGAACAGTCCATTGCTATAAACGCTGTGAACGCTCTGTTTATTTACGCTGTATTGCTGTTTCTTTCCAAACTGTCGATACGTCGCTATTGACATGACACACGGGGTTCAGTGCCTCGCTGCTGCTCCCGCTGTCTCCCTGTGCCGTTGTGCTCTGAGACTGGGTCCGAGACTGTCTGTCCCCATCCTGAGTGCACTGTGAGCGGGTCTACCTCTGCCCGTCCCGCTATGAGTGCGCTACATGAGCGGATCGGCTGATCTCTCGCAGCTTTGGCTAACGGGCTGCAGCCACAGCGACCAGGCGGTAGAAGCAGCAACACACGGACAAGGGGAAGGAGAATGTAGCGCCGGATGAAGCAGAAATAGATGAAAATCTGTATCGTGATATGTAATAGATCGTGACAAAAGTGTATCATCCATCGTCCTACACCCTCTCATATCCCCTTTAGCATAGGGACGTTCCTCACCAGCGGTTAGTAACTGTGTGCCATCCAGAGGTGGGTAGAGTAGCCAAAATATGTTCTCAAGTAAGAGTAACGTTACTTTGCGTCTTGGCCAGGACACTCTTGAAAAGAGATTTTTAATCTCAGTGAGTTTCTATCCTGGATAAATAAAGGACACAAATAAATGAATGAAATAAAATAATTTTACTCAAGTAAAAGTGAAAAAGTACTTGGAGAAGATGTTACTTGAGTACCGTGAGTAACTACCGTAAGCAGTATGGGAAATACCCATTGCGCAATACAGATATCAATTTTCTCAACATAGCTGCTCTTTTATTTACAGTCAAAATCCTTCATGTTTCTCCCATAGCTTCTCCCCAGTCCCTCTATGCATGTGTCTGCTCCGCCTCCGTGAGCTGCTGGAGCCTCACGCTGAGAGAGTTACAGACTCCAGACTTAACTGAAGTTATAACTTTAGAAAAGACTCCTGTACTACTTTTTTTTAATGCACTCATACACATGAGAGGAAAAGGCCGACATTGCGACGTATCGCTGCTCCGCGCGTGATCGTATTGTTTACTTTTCACTCCACAAACCCAGCATAACTTTATCTAACTATAAAACCGAAAATATGAAGCGGATCTTCCTCAATAAGAAGTGGCTGAAAGCTATGCGCTGACTACATTTATGGATTAGTTTAAGGGCGGACGGGCTGTGCCTGCAGAGTTCTCCTTTCTCCCTCTCTCTCCCGATCCCAGTCTCTGACTCATTTAGCCTTTGCCTTTCTCTATTTTTCTCAAATGTAGCAGAGAGCGCTGCATGTGGAGCTTAATAAACATGCAACATAGAGGTGAGATGATCGGTTTTCATCGTTCACTTAAAAGAGCCAGCTCTTTGTACCGACTCGTTCGTGACCGACCCATCACTAACATGCACCACTGGCAAGAGTGCAGAGTGTCCCCGCACCCCCCCGAATTTCACACACTCACGGTAAGTAACTGTTTAAGCGAAAAAGTCAGATTTATGGTAAATGGACTCAACTTATATAGCGCTTTTCTACCTTTATCAGGCCCAAAGCGCTTTACAGTAAGGAACCAGTCACCCATTCACACACCAATGTACGCAGACACTGGAGGCAACTAGGGTGAAGTGTCTTGCCCAAGGACACAACGACAGTGTGCATTTACTGGAGCTGGGATTCGAACCCACGACCTTCCGATCACGAGACGACCCACTCTACCGTCTGCGCCACGGCCACCGCCATTTATTTTCAATGACGCCATAAATTGTGTGACATAAACATAAAATCATGCGGTGATCGCCATATTTAAGAAGAAAATTCCAAGAGAATGGCAGAAAATACAGAAAAACTAAACAAGCATCAAAATGAAGCATTTGCCACTTAAATATTTACTCACAGTGGAAAAAGTAACAATTATTTTTACTCAAGTAAGAGTACAAATGCTTCATTATAATCTGACTCAAGTAGAAGTAAAAAAATCGTACGATAAAACTACTCTAAGAAGAACAATTTCTTCAAAAAACTACTCAAGTACTACCCCCTCTGGTGCCACCGCACTGTTGATCCCGAAAATGACCCATCTCTGCACGAACACTGTAGATGACTAACAGCTACACATTTGATTACATAAAAAGATTTGCACAAACTTTATAAAAGCGACAAAATAAATGCTAGAGTCACCGCTGCACAGTCACGTCTCACTGTTGTCAAGATTATTGCAAGTAAATGGCTCACATGAAGGCAGTTTGGCTACTTCTGCTTTCTCTGAGGATGAACCAAAGGACAGGAGTTGATCGAATATTTGACCAGAACATGTTGAGAGTAAGTCTGAAACAGGTTTTTTTCTTTAAATATCATCGTCTGCTTTCTGCGTGGCTTCATGTCATTACGGTGATGCATTTTGAAACTTTCTGAGCCAGTGCAGATGTAGCCTACAGTCTGATCTATAAGAATCACTGATATATGATCTGTTTGCATACACAATGGGAGCATGAATAAGCCTTAAACATGGGCTGCCTGTTTCATCCAGACGCAGCTGTTGCTTTTGTGTCTTCTTCCTCCCGCCGGCATCGAAAACCAACCACAAATCAGAAGTTCAGAAGAGACAACGGGGAGGGGGGAAAACAGTGCCGTGCTGTTTTGCCTCGACACTTTAACTCGTAAATGGAGCAGACGGGTGTGCTCGCACGGCACTCACCTCCCATTTGCTGTCCTGGGTCCGCCGCTTCAGCTGGATGTTCCAGTGCTCCGCCGTCTCCAGCTCCGCGCAGTGAGCCATGGTCAGAGCCACCGGGCTGAGCAGGTGCAAACCGGGAGGGCCGTACGTCACCTCGGGGCCCAGCAACACCTCGCAGCCCTCCAGAGTCTGCAGACTGAGGGAGACACAGGGAGAAAGAAGAGGCGAGAGGTGAGGAAAGGGGAGCTTGAATAGGCAAAAACGAGGCCAATAAATGACATCTGAAGATGGCTTTGGGAGCTGTCAGTACTTATCCACTCCTTTGCAAGTACATCTTTCTCTCCGACATTTCTACATAATCTTCAAAGTCAAATTTCATTACATTTGGAGGAGAGTTAGAAACATGCAGAAGACACTGGGCAAACATTTAGATGAGAAGAGGAAGGCTAAACCTTTCTTACTGTCAAAGTATAGGAATCGTGTCTCAGTTCAGCCATTGTTATACGAGTCATCGCTTGGACTAACTTGATATAAACATAACATTTAAATCTACTCCAAACCCCAAGCAGTCACTATAATGTGGTACGGTACAGAAGACTCGTTTTATCAGTGACTTCTTTCTCGGTAAACTTCGAGTATAGTTAAGTACATTTTGGCAATAAAGAGTGCCCAAATTCAACTGCCCATTCAGTGTTTATGGATGAATTAGTGCTGTCACAATACAAACATTTCAAACTCAATTTTGATACTAAAAGAAAAAGTAACTTGATTCTCAATACCGATTTTGATACCACGGCACAAAACATTATATTTGTTTATTCAGATTTACCATGTGTTTGAGAAATCATTGTAATAAAAGGTCTAATTTTGTTCTCTCTAATCTAATCATACTACATGCAGTATGTGTGTTGAATGGGGGCTGTACTTGGGCTGGACAGACACCCACAGCCAATGGCGATGTTATATACAACAGTGATCCCTCTTCGAGCTTTTTCTTCCTACAGACCAATGTTTTGTGCTGGTGTTTTGATCACGTTTCTGCAGCGCTCTTCAATACCAGAGCCAGCGGTGTGTTCTCTTTCTCACGGGACATGGCCACTCACAGTGGAATAAAGTTTGTAGTTTGTCCCAGGGCTGCTGCAAGCCATTTTGGTGCCCTAAGCAGAAATGATAATTGGTGCCCCGCCCGTCCCCCAATTTAAAAAAATGTTTTTTTTACGGAGAGGGGTAGCTCATTAACATCAAACACACTCTCGAAACTACACCAATAATATTTGTAGAATTACACTAATTGAGTTTAGATGTTCAGAAGCCCTTTATGAGAGACCAACAGGCCCGGTTAGAACCATGAGGCTGTCCTTCTGTGGACCCACCACCTGCAGGAGGAGCCATAGGGCCTGGTGCAAGGTGATTTGGGCAGCTCCAACAGCTGTGGAAGTGGAAGTGGAAGAAAATGGATGGATGGAGTTTAGATGTAAGGTGTAAGGTGCCCTCTCCCCCAGAACCTGAGTTTCTCTGCTCCACCCCTGCAGCTGCAGCGCACTTCAGCTCAGACGTGTCTTCCCTCTCTGCACCTTCTCCTCTTTCCTTTCTCACTTGCCGCTGCGAGCGCAGGCTCCAGAGAACACGACATGACACTAATGTTTTGTCAAGACATCTTAACTAAAGTTTGCAGCGTATTTACCACATTTGTACGAGCGTTTTATCATCGGTCGCATTGGCCACATGACTCTTCTTCCTCATTGTTCTCATGTGGGCAGTTTGTCAGATATGTGAATAAAACAATGGCACAAATACTGTACAATGCTGTTCAGTCACATTGGCCTTGACGTGGTGCCCTCGGAGGCGTGGTGTCCTACACACTGCACGTTATGCGCTTGTATAGGGAGCAGCAGCACTGGTTTGTCCAGTAAGAGCTCGAAAATGATGCATCCTAAATGCTAAAGGAAGTAGCAACATAATGTTAATGTAAAATGAGAAGAGGGAAAGAAGCAACAAGTGGAGTCTATAACAAGCGCCTCACCAGCTACAAACCTCATGTGACTGTACAGCGATATTCATCCCCCAGTGGTTCTAGTCGTTCACAGATTATCATTATCACAGACTGTCATTATGTCCTCAGGGAAGATAATGTCTGGTGTCTGACAGTCACGCTCCTGTCAGTCAGCAGCTTTGGATCAAGTCTGCGAAAAGTGCAATTTAACTAAACTTATTCCTTATCTGTGTGATAAACGTCCTTGTGCATCTCTGAGTTTGAAATGCAGTGGGCTGTGGACTAAAACTCGCCCCGAGGCTCGCCGCTCACGCCGCTCCGCCTCCCTGTATCTCCCGCTTTAACAAATAAGTCTGAATCTCTTCCAACAACAGGTGAAGAAGCCGCAGCCGAAGCCTCATTAAAAGAGCTTTACAACAAACGGGCCGTGACACCGAGGAGAGCGGGAGCAGAGGGGAGGCTTAGCGAAATGTGGGATGTTTGTGCGAGGCTGTGAGCTATTACACATCAAAGCGCGGGGTGCCAAGAATCAAACTTAACAGAGCGTTGTGGCACGGAGATATTGGCTGAAATTCCCTTTAAAATTTCGTACAACAGCATCAAGTCCATACAAAAAAACCAAAACAACGGAATATACAGAAGGGAATTTGTCCGCAGCGTTCGACCCGTCTTTCTCCAGATCCAAGGACTATTGTGCATATTTTAGGTTGAACATTGACATATTTAAAACAATATACTATGTCATTTTGATTTCCTTTTCTGATGTTACAAGATCAAAGCCACGCAGCGGAACATTCAAGGTTACACATTGTCATTGATAAACTGATGTAAAACTGTAAACCGAGAGCACGTTTGCTTCCGACGTTGGATATGAGGATGGTGATGATCGGAGGAGGACAGAAGACAACAGACAAGCAGAAAGCCGAGGGGGAAAGATGAGTAGACAGGCGGATGAGGAGAGGACACAGACCATCAGCCGCTCCATGTGATGTTTCTTGAGGTACAGGTAAAACCATTAACCACTAAGCATTGCCTGAAAAATGAAGCTAAATCTAGGAAATGAATGTAAGCTCTTATATTGCATTTTAAACTCAGAAAATAAGCTGTCATCACCTACATGTCAAGAAAAGTCTACAAGATTTTAGACATAAAGGCTGTTACAAATCAAAAAGACAGAAGTAAACTTGTCAGTTCTCTTGAAAAAAGCCAAAATATACAAATGCACATGTCCAAAAAGGAGTGAGGAGAAGTTAAACTTATTTAACCCCACCCCCTATTCCAAGCACAGTTAATAACATACATTTCCTGTTCCTGTATAGAGTTTCTCAAAACTCAAAAGAAAAAAAAGAAATAGTAATAATAACAAGATAAACTATTTCTTTTATGTTTTTTGAAAAATGAAAAAGAAGGCACACACATGAGACGAATCACTTAGAATCTTTAAATTCTGTTGTCTCATATTTAAAAAAAAACGTTTTCTCTACATTTCTTCTTGAACCGATTCATACTTGAGCATTGTTTTAGATCTGAGCTTAAATCATTCCATAATTTGGCACCGGTAATGGAAACACAAACACTTTTCATAGTTGATTTGAATTGTTGTATTGTACGTTTATGGTCGTCATATTTTATCATCACCATAAAAACAATGACAATAATACTGTAGCATTCTCAAAAATATCATCTTCAAATTTACCATGTTTCTCATTGCTATCGTACCTGCTTCCAGTGTAATAATGTTGGTTAAGATTGTTCTGTCAGTGGTTTTTGATTGTTTTCCCTATTTGTGAGGTGCGTTAAAAAGCCAGGGTATTATGTGGCAAGCTTGTAGAGTGCGGTAGCCCCCACCCTGCTGCCCTAACTAGTTGATATTGTGAACCGCTTTATAATCCTATACTGACATACGTAAAACGGGCCGTGGACAAACGTACTCGGTGTAAATGAGGCGGGAGAGAACCAATAAAAAAATCCCTAATTAAACAAATACTCATCTTTTAAAATTATACTTAACTCCACCTGAACCGAGCACAGTGTATAATGAGCGCACTGTACAAGGGACTCCTCAGATCACAGTAGCAGCAAATTGGACCAAACGACTTTCGCCCCAATAGACTATTATTATTAATGTAAGAGAAAACTGCCTCGGCGTAAACAAGAAATAGCTAATGACAGTCCTGACCCCGCTCTCAGGTGTGTGCAGACTTCAAACAGACCTCTCAGTCTGACTTTGAACTACTAAGAGTAAGAAGAAGCTTCCGAAGATAAAAGTGAACCGCCCTCAGCTCCATTCACCGAGTCCATTTAAAGTGATAGTCTTCAAGTTTGCAGAGTGAGGAGGGTAGAGTGAAACTTGAGCGTAAACAATCAAATCCCTGCCCTCTTTAACCAGAAAGCCCGTTGTTTGCAAAATGAGGAGAGCAGGAACTTTCAAAAGCAAACGATCAAGCTCCTCCCCCTTCCCCTCCTGATTGGACCTGACAGGCCGGTTCACAGGAAAAGCTCGACTCGTTGGTCAACACGGGAGGATACTAGACTCGGATTAGTTGCTGCGATCCGGGAAGGAGGGACTTTACACAAAATAATATCTATACTATTACTTCCTTTACATCAAAATGCAAGACCGGGTGATCGATTTAGCACATTTTTTATCAAATTTGGACGACATTTAGACTTACAGACTATCACTTTAAATCTCTACAACCATTGGAATCTGAATGACAGAATCGTTTATGTTTGTCTTCTGAAAAGTTAATCAAGTTATTTAACAAAGCCGCTTTTGCATTTGGAAAATTACGCTGAATGCAATTAAAAAGTGTATATGAAAAAGTTCAAGAAGTTACAGCACAGGCAATAGGCGATAAATGTCTACGCTGTAAATGCTCGAATCTTTAAACGCTTCATAAACAACTCCGTAAGTTGCCGTCAAAGAAATATGGCACACACCGCACAATGATTACAGGCAATTCATACCTGCGTCTTGTAGTTCTGGCAGTAATTGCAGTTATCTGATGTTATTTCAGAGCGGAGCGGTGTGTTTTAATGGCCATGATGCGCTCTTTTCGAGTTCATCCAGTTCCGCTCGACTCGACTTCTGCTCGTTAAAGGGCTGGGAGTCGCGTTTCTTCGGGGCGCGAGAATGTAAGGTTGAAAAATAACAGGACTAGTGTTATGGCTGATACACACAGGTAGCAGGAATTTGTAGAATTGTCAAGATTCACAGCTCTGGAGTAGCTTTAAGGGATATTACGTGTGACATGTTGTACAGAGTTTCCTCGTGGAAAAAGCATGCCCGGAGCAGTGTTTTGATTCATGCGAGGTCATTTTCAGGGATATCCGGCGTATTTCCAGCTTTTACTGTGTTTGTCACACGGTTGTAGACGCACTAATGATGGAACACAGACTGATTTACTGGTGGCTGCGGTTCCTTGCAGGTTTAATCTGTGTTTAACGTCACATCTGTTCTCCTTTGTGTTCGCTATCATCAAGAATTATGTTTGCTCTGAATTTATGGTTTAGCCCTGTTGGATAACTCTTCCACTTTTTTCCCCCGTAATGTTTGCACCATTTTCCCCCCTTTTTTTAAATCCATTTCTTGACATTGGAGATGAACCCAATATTGTACATTTACAGACCTTCCAAACATTATTGTTCTGTTTTCTGGTTCTAGATGGCAAATACTTTTAGTATAGGTATTGGAAAACGTATTGTTCAGGTATCGGTATCGAAAAAAACAAAAAACAATGTAATGGTAAACATTGTGATGTTAAAATCTGGTAACAATATAACTGAATCTTAAAACATATTTGCTTTGAAAAAGTTGTAGAACCATGGGTGTGGACTGCAGCTGTGATAGAATAGTTTCTGAGTTCATATTTTTACAATCAAATACAATTATTTTCATTGCCATTTTAATATCCAAATCCATTTCTAAAGAGTCCATCAAATAAAGGAATGAGGGAACATTTTGATATTCCCTGTAAAAGAGATTCTAAAGTCTCAGTGGGACATTCCTGGTTAAATAAAGGTCAAATAAAATTAAATAAAACTCAAAGCAAATTGAACACAATGGGCAACTTTTGGGCAGAAAAATGCCTACAATTTCAACCAAAACTGCAGTAGAATGTGTTTCAGACCTTGATTTTTAAATTAGAAATTTCGATTGAATGCCCCTTTGAATGCAATTGAAAGCTTTTTAAAGGCATAAGCCGTAATTTTGCGATTAAAATTGCCATTGTGTAGGAAATACACTGCCTGACCGCCTTTAGCTTTGATTACAGCACAGTCACTATCCATTCATTTTTCACCAAGATCTTGTATCGATGATGGGAGAGTGTGACCACTGCGCAAAGCCTTCTCCAGCACATCTCAAAGACTCTCAATAGGGTTAAGATCTGGACTCTGTGGCGACCGGTCATGTGTGAAAATGATGCTCCCTGAACCACTCTTTCACAATGTGAGCCCCAGGGAAGAAGAAATAACCTGGTCGTTCAGGATGTTCATTTGGTCATCTGGTCTCATTCTTTGGGCACATAGTGTCGCTGAACCAAGACCCGACCAACTGCAGCAACTCCAGATCAGAACAGTAAGTTAAATCCAATTGGCAACATTTTTTTTGAACAGTACACTTTGTTATGTATCAACTTTTCTTTATTTTCAACACTATTTCCATCGTGTGATTCTCACTGAAGACATTAATCTATGAATGAACCCCTCCTCAAACCGCCATGCATCTTAATGTGGTGGAGGGGTTTGATCCTGGGAGCTCTGTTGTTGAGGCTTCATGTCCCTGGTAAAGTGTCCCAGGGCAAACAGGTCCTAGTTGACGGGTCAGACAAAGAGCAGATCAGGAGCCCCATATGAGAGACCAACAGGCCCGAATCAAGAGGCCCCGTCCTTCCGTGGACCCACCACCTACAAGAGGAGCCATAAGGGGCTGGTGCAATGTGATTTGGGCAGCTCCAACGTCCTGCCCAGCGACCCGGCAACGAACAACTGGCAGGAAATAGACGGATGGATCTATGAATGAAAACGTGGGATTATGTAAAAAATCAAAAAAGAGTGAAATAACTCAAAATATGTTTTATATTTTTAATTATTCCAAATTGCCATCCTTTACTCTTCCCTTTTCTCAATGAGCTTCATAAGGCCATCACCTGAAATGGTTTAACAGACTGTAAAGAGAAAAGCATTGACGACATTGTGAAGCCCATTGAGATGCCTCCAGTGAGAAGCTACAGTGGAAATAGTCTTGAAATAAAAGAAAAAAGCAATCCGCGTTTCCAAACTTTTGACCAGTACTGTATAAGATCCTCTGCGGAGTAAATTGGATTTGTATAGGATCTTATATTAGTAGTTCAACAGTTCTTCTTTCTTACGTATGATTCTGCCCTTGGACATGTTTAACAACTATCTGCCCCGTGAACTGCATCGTCGTTTGAAACCAGAAATCACAAACTAATCATGGAGGGACAAAAAAAAAGCCTAATGTAAATTTCTTTAGCCTGACTAAGTGCGAGTCGACAGCGCCTGCCCTCTCCTTCATCTCCCCTCTGTTTGGTCCGCTGAGAGCCCTCCATTTTGGGCTCCATGACTCGTTTAAATGCCAAGTACCATCTCCGCGCAGATTAGCAGGTCCTTGAGCGGTCTCTACAGCCGCTCAGACCCGCTCCTCGTCAAGGTGAAGGGCCCAGCGTGTCTGCACCCGCGCGCGACTGATAAATACATCGGGAGTCCATTAGTCTTTGTTTGCACGTAAACTCCCACTGTGGTATTTGTTCAGAAGTGTCACGCGCTCGACACAAAGCGGTAAAAGCAGAAACATACTTAATGTAGCGTAACATTATGTGTCCTTAAGTGTTTTATCCAGGTAAGAAGAAAAAGTTCCATTAGAGTCAGATACCCGCAGTCTATGTTTCTTAAGAGTGCATAAAGTTCTAGCCTTTTTTCCTTCAACTTTGAATTACATAACTTGCATCTCTACGGTTAAAATCAATCATGCTTTAAGTTTAAATAAAAATGCCTAACGTCTACCGTAATGTTCAGACTATTGAGCGCACCTAAATAATAGGCCGCACTTGTCTATAATTGTTGATAAGCTTGAAGCTTTTTGGGTGTCCATTTTCACAATGTAGCATTACTTGACGGTTTATAAGTTGAATTTCCTGATTGTATGTGCGGAATTGTGTAATAAACTAAACTAAATAAACTAAACTATAATCTGCAGGTGTCCACGTTGTTACAAAGCATCAGTGCATTGAAAATACAGGACTTCTCTCTCGGTCAAATACTCCAAAAGAACGGTGGCCTATAGGTACCAAAGGTTAGATTAAACCTTTGAAGACGCACCATGTGAACTGCTAAATACTGCGGAACCATATTCAGTGGAATGTACTCCTTTCCCAGAGTACATTCCTTCAATAAAAGTATAAAATATTTAATGTTACAGATACATTACAAGTACAGCATTTTACATGATCTATAAGAAATGCTAACATAACATTCACGGTAAGGTAAAATTCAATCAGTCATATTGAGAGTTGTACTTGTTTGAATTGCTTCAAACTGGTCCGGCCCTCCTGGCGAGTTCGAAAACCCAATGTGGCCCTTGCATCAAAAAGTCTGACCATACCTGAACTAGACTCTTTTTTCTTATGGAATAATAGTGGATACTGCATTGAGATGGTATAGTAAGCTTCATGGGTTTATAGAAAGCTGATTTTAACCACAGACGAGACTGAGGATATGGGCTGATTAGGAACAAAAAGCCACAGAATCAGCGGTGAGCAGTTTGGACACCCACTGCCCGCATGCTGCGAGACCTCCTGAACATTCAAACCGTGCCTCCTCTATAAACCAGCCGTCCGTGAACTGGGTCAAACTCGGTGGGCAGCGGGGTCCTCTGGCTTTAGGCTCCCGAGCGCCAGGTCACGATTCACCTCCTCAGGAACGCTCTCCCACAGATGAGCGGTTCTGTTGAAAATATATTTTTTTGCCTTTCTGCCTCAAAATTATTAGGTGATAGTTTTAAGTAAAGTAAAATAAGTAAATAGATAATAAATAGTCATAGATTTTGGATGAATGTAACTTGTGTGTCATGTGGCCTCTGCCTCCATGAGTTTTATTCTAGTTTAAATAAATAATCCCAAATACCGCAATTACATGGCAGCACAGTTACCCTGAAAAAGTAAACAGATTAATCCTAACTAACTGACGTAGTTACTTTACTGCCAACTTGATTTTGAAAGTATCTAAGTCAGGGCTGCCAACTCTCACGCTTTCACCGTGTGACACACGCATTTGAGTGGCTTCACACGCTCTCACGCCACACTCCTCATATCACACGCTCAGCCAAAAAATATCCCTGACTTTTTGCAGCGAGCGGCTGCAGACGCTTCATTTTGTCTGTGTGCCTGTCCGCGGCTCCTCTGGCGCGCACGCGTGTGTGTGTGTGTGTGTGTGTGTGTGTGCGTGTGTGTGTGCGTGTGTGTGTGTGTGTGTGTGTGCGTGTGTGTGTGCGTGCGGTTGTGTGTCTATCGGCGGCTTCTCGAGCGCCCACTGTGTGTATGTGAGAGAGCTCCTCTTGCGCTATTAGCTGGTCTGTCTGTCTGTCTAGCGATCTCTCGCCTCTGATTGGACATTGTACCACTGAGCCCCGCCCTGGTGTGTTCAGCTCGCGTGTGATTGGCTGTGTGACCGGTAGCGGTGTATTAAACATGGTACTAAACAACACGACACATGTTTCCCTCGGCATTACCAAACTAAAACATGATAAAACAGCTGTTGGATAAACATACTGTGAGCTGTGCGTGTGGAGCGGACTGCAGAAGCTTCAAACAGGGATGTGGACATTTTTACTGCAGGTCGATGTAAGTAGTGCTGAGCAGGCTACGCTATGTGCCTCTGATAGTTATTACATTGAATAATCATATTCAAAGTTTAATCATCAAACATGCTCCAACATACTGCAGAAGACAGGGAATCAAAGTTTCAGCGCATGCTTTTTGTTGGTAATAATTGGAATGACTGACGCAGAGAAACTTGACTAAAAACACTCAAATAGAAGCCAAACAATGCCTTACATAATTGTTTTTTAAAAGGGATGCCAGGGTACGTTTAAATATATATTTGAATGGACTAATATAAAATGAATAAATTATGATAACAGGAAACAAAAGTCAAACTTTATCACTGACTTAAGTGCGGGGGATGTTTTAAACGTGTTTCTGAGCTGCATGTGACTGACTGTCCTCAAATATGCACAATGCTTCCAATTTGAAGGGGGCCCAGAAAATTAATTCTTTAACACCAGTAAATAGACCAACTAAAAGTAATATTTATGATCTAAAATGCACCAGATTGCAGGAAATCATATGTGAATTATAAAAAATCTTTTGGGGGAGGATCCCCAACCCCCCTTTGAAGTGCCCTGCCACACTTTAAACAGGTTCTGTTGGTCATGTGGGGTGGTGCCAGACTACCCTCTGACAGATCCATTATGCAGCTCCTCATGTGCTCATCCATGTAAATCATACACTTGTTTTTGGCTTAGAATTTTATACGATAACAAGACACTATCGCCATGAGAAAAGGAACCCAGCTCAGGACCGACCGATGTCTCACTCCAAAGTTTGGTGAAAAGTTGGCAGCCCTGCCAAGTTAGATTACAAGTTACTTTTTAGAGATTAGCCCATATGAAGCTACTGTAGTTTGGGTACGTGACCACTAGAGGGCATAACATTATTTCTTGTGATAGAGATTCACTTCAATGTGTGGCCCAGTTCACCTTGTTCTGTTGCTAAATCGAAGCAGTTTCCATGACAATTGTGACCAGTGTCTAATGATACATTCCAGGCAACTGGTACATTTCTTACCTCCCACTTGGGAAAAGGCCTTGGTACGCCGCTCGAACTCAGAATTACACCTTGTAAACTGGGAGACGTCTGAAGAGCTCCGAGTTTGATATGAGATGAAGACAGTAATGGTGGAGCGCAGCTAATGCGAAAACTTTAACAAAACCACTGCATCTGTGAAGTGAATGGTTCTTTTGGTCACAGCAGTCAATGCCTAACGCTAGCATCTTATTAGCTAACTGTTGTAGCATTAGCCATTTTGTTTACATATGAGTTTAATCACTGGGAACGACCTGTGGTTGTAAGTCGTCATTTTCACGCAGCATTAGCTCGTAGAGCACCTCCTCCTGCATTGGCATGCCAATCGACATGTTGGAGTTTGGAAAGCTTTTAACTTAACGTGATGAAGTCTAAATAAGGCCTACTTTGATTCAAAATCTATTTTTAACTGTATATTTATGTCCACATTTAAGCTTTTTGCATAATGCATCAAAGCATTACTCCAACACAAATGCTGTTTGTTTATCTTAAAAGCATTATGTATATAAAAACTACGATGTTACACAGACGTGAACCGGAAACTTGCCCTCGTTGTCACGGCAACGTTAGACAGACCAACCCGGAGGCTCGGAGGGAAAGTTTGGATGCGTTTAGTGCAAAGTTTAGATGGAGGAGGCTGTATCAGAGCGAACAGATTAAAGGAACAGGCCACCGTTTTTCCATTCTGAGATGTGTTCTTACCTGAGCTTAGACGAGTTGATACATACCTGTCTGGTCTTTGTGCGTGCCCTCAGTCACGCAAAACGACCAAAGATGTTGTTAGCATTTGGCCTCTCCCAGCATATTCCTATGGCTCCAAACGGGGTGAAGTTAGAAGCGACCAAGCTCTTCCACGGGCACAAAGACCAGACAGGTACGTATCAACTCGTCTAAGCTCAGGTAAGAACATATCTCAGTATGGAAAAAACGGTGGCCTGTTCCTTTAAAGGAGGAACGAAATTGCTGTTTTATGAGAAAAGCAAAATCCCACAGACGTGACGCTGATGTCGTTCATCGCAGCATGTTTAAGAAAAGCAAAGCTCGCAAACAATCCTGGCACACATCAAAATTGAATTAAAGGCTTGTTGTCATCATTCAGTGTTATTATGTATTTTTATCTATCATTTTTGGAAAAAAGTAAAACATTTCCGACGGCCCCAGGTTATTCTAATCCTGTGCGAATAGACCCTTTAACTGCTGACATCATCAGTGGCATCAGCTGGAGGCAGGAAGTGATCAAGAGAAATAAGATTAAACTAAAAAGGTGCAAACTAAGATGCAAGAACAAGAGGAATGACATTTGAGACGATAAAATAAGGTTTATCTGATGTTTCGAAAAACAGTTAGACATTTGTTTATCGTTACTATGACAACAGCTACAATGGAAATACGTTTGTTAAGTGTAACGTCACGACTTCCGCTTCCGGGTCCTGGCAGACCGGCAAATATGTGAGAAAAAACATAAAAAACTCTTAAAAACAACCATCAATATTTCTCAACAGAGAGTTACTGAACCTACTTATTAGCCAAAAATGCTGCATCTACTGCTAAAAAAGTATTATTTACTCAAGTCGGTACTTCCGGGGTTAGCGTAGCTGCTGCGCCGTTAGCATTTTCCCGCTAACCCGGAAGTACCGATTTTGGTAAATATTACTTTTATAGCAGTAGGTACGGCATTTTTGGCTAATGTGCCTGATAAATAAGTATGTTCAGTAACTCTCTGTTGAGTTTCAGAAATATTGATTGTGGTATTAAAGAGTTGTTTGTAGTTTCTCGCACATCTGCGAACCCGGAAGTAGAGCTGTGACGTCACCACTTAACAAACGTATAGATAGGAATCGAGCTTCCCGCCTCCAGCTAAGCCCGGAATGTTTACAAATAATTAAAGGGTCTATAGGGCTTGACTGTCACTCATGGTATCTTACTAGAAGAGTAACTCCGAAGAGAGTCATTTCACATTTACACTGAGAAGGAGTGATCCACAGAAACACCACACAGTGTCAAATTAACAGTGGGACATACGCAGTGTAAGTAGCGCGTTACCAGCATCACTGTTTGGCGCTGCAACACCTTTTGCAAGCAACAATATACACCCTGTCTGCATGGGGTCTTGATACGGTTGAACCTGTAGCTTAGATCTCTGTCCAAACATATTCTGAAATGTATGTGATTTTTTGTGTTCATTTATCCGTCCAACTTTCCGTTTTCTCTCAAATCTTAACGCTCCTCCTTGTCATGTTTAAAATGTGCACAGTCGGTGAACTGAATCTGCAGCTATTTGCAAATGCAGTCTCACCCGCAACACCTACATCCTCACTCCATTCTTCCAGTTCCGCCTCAAAAACGCTAAATTAAACTGTTTCACAAGGCATTTCTATAACAACAAATAGCCGGCAGCGCTGTGTCCCAGATGCTCCTCTCCTTGTGCACACATATGGAGAGTAGTTTCATCATTAAAAGCCCCCTTCTCCCCCCACCCCCTCCCCTCCATCCATCTCCAAACGGGACAAAGATGTTTCCGCCTCGATAGGTTGGTGGGGATTTATCTTCCAATACAAAGCGCCGTAAAACCTCGAAGGCAAAAGGGAATATGTCTAACCTCAGCAAAACGCCGCCTTCAAAAGATTTAGATGAGCCCTTTTCAAAGCTCAAGAAAACGCCAGTAAAAAAAAAGAAGGAAAGTAAAAAAAAAAAAAAGTCGGAGAGGAGGAGAGTTGAGTGACTGGGCAGTGGAGATACAGGCTGCTGTGGAGACATATGGAACTCGGTGATAGACAGATGACAAGCGCGTCAGGCTGCAGGGGAAAATGGAGACTTGAAGTGAATATGACTGAGAGAGGAGGGAGTTTTTTGTACGGTTTATGTTTGAGTCCACAGAGGAACAAAAAAACAAAATAGTAGCATTACGGGGTGCAATTAAGATGACGTTTCAAGACACAACATTATGCCCTTGGAGGAGGTTTGAACTGATGGCTCTGACAGCTTTGCATCAACTCTAAAATGCAAACCGATACTTGCTTTGTTCCAATGTCAGAGTTTTCACCAACTTAATCTCAGTATACTGTACTGACAAGTCATTCCTAATGTCAAAGCTCTTGACATGAAAGTACACAAACATTTGGTCTGGATTTAAAGCAGAACTAAGTAACTTGTTTACCTTAATAAATCCTTTTCGTAGTCCTTCTGAGGGTAATACAAGTGTTAATGGGATGATTGGGGGGGTCTTTCATCTCCCCCTGGTGTCTCTGGCCAGAAAACCACACTTTCCTTGCCTCCGATCCGGCAGCCCCAATACACGCTAATGGAAAACATCTCCCTCGCTGCTCTCAGTTGTCGACAAAATCACTTTTGGCTCGCATTTCGGAGGTTCATGACATGGTGCAGGTAAGTCCTGACTGCATTGAACATTATTTGGTTCATCACGATCAAAAGAAGCTAACAGGCTAACGGGCAAAGCTAACTGTGGGCTAGAGCCACTTTAGCAGTATTTACAGCGAAGTTTGAGCGGGAAAAAAATATCTCCATTGTATAAATAAACAAAGCCCGCATAAAGAAACTAGAATCTATACAAACAAGCTCTCAAAATTTTGGACAAAAACATCCAACAATGCCACCACTGTCATATACTGAACAAATATGAAATGCTTAAAGGAATAGGCCACCGTTTTAGAGAGACATGTTCTTACCTGAGCTTAGACGAATGGATACACATCTGTCTAGTGTTTGTGCGTGCCCGTGGAAGAGCGTGGTAGCTTCCAACTTCACCCCCGTTTGAAGCCATAGGAATATACTGGGAGAGGCCAAATGCTAACAACATCTTTGGTCTTTTTGCATGACTGAGGCCACACAGTTCTTCCATACTGTGAAATGTTCTTACCTGAGTTTAGACGAGTTGATACGTACCTGTCTGGTCTTTGTGCATGTCCGTGGAAGAGCGTGGTAGCTTCCAACTTCACCCCCGTTTGGAGCTATAGGAATATGCTGGGAGAGGCCAAATGCTAACAACATCTTTGGTCTTTTTGTTTTGACTGAGCACACGCACAAAGACCAGACAGGTACGCATCAACTCGTCTAAGCTCAGGTAAGAACATATCTCAGTATGGAAAAACGGTGGCCTGTTCCTTTAACTTCAACAACTTTATGTCTCTTTCTCATGTCGTTCATCAGGCAGCAGATACAGTAGGGCAGTGTAGTATTCCCAGATGCAAATCCACACCGGCACAGTCCGCATTCTCTTACATAGCCATAAAGACATGGAACGAGCTCCCCTTTGAACTATTGAGCTTAGGCAAGGCAAGACAAGGCAACTTTATTTATACCGCGCATTTCATACACAAAGCAACTCAATGCGCCTTACAAAAGAAGATATGCGAAATTACAATCAGGTTGAGTTAAGGTAAAGCACATATATAGAAACATCAAGACATGGGAAAAACACAGCACATGTGCGGAATCTTTTCTTAAGGTGCGTTCTGACCGAACGTGCGTCCACGCTCCGTCAGCCTCTAGTTGGACGCCAAACATTGCCGCTTCACACTCGCGAGAAACGCCTGTTTGCTGGCGCGTGAAGTTTTGCAAGCGTCATAATTAGGAGGCGTGTCATACAACTCAGGCCAAGCGCAAACCGCCATGATCAACTTGTCCTCCATGCTGCAGGTCAGGGGCGCAACTACCGCAACTACCCCCCTCCCACACACAAACACACACACGGCTCTTTGATGGTTGTTTCTTTTTTTTTTAAAGAAAATAAATACCCTCTGAATTGACTTTATTTTAACGAAAATGTCACTATTTCACACAATATAACATCGATATTTCCCTCTATGGAGTTTGTTATCACAAAAAAACAATCACACGGCCCGATTAAAAGCTTCTGTTGCTTCATACACGTAACTTTTCCTCCTCTCCCTCTCTCTCCCTCGCGCAAGAGGGGAGAAAACAACGCAAGAGTCAACGCGATCTCCTCTGTAACCGTGTTTATTATTTCATTAGGACTTTTATTTCTCAAACTTGTTGCCTTATGCTCACTTTGAGCTCCTCGTGGGGCTGCAGCAGCAGCGGTGGAGATGACAGTCCCTCTGCATTCCTCTCTGCCCCACTCCAGCAGTGACTTTTGTTTCGCAAAATAAGCACAACTAAAGTGACGCCCCTCCCCCAAAGAGGAATAAAAAAATACACATCACCACCGCAAACCTGTTCATATCGTTCACTGTAAAGACTCGTTCAAAAGAGCCGGATCGTTCACGACCGACACACATAGACTGTTAAAAAGAACACATCACTATTGGCGCCCCTATGAAAGGCATATATTGCGTATGCCCTTTTTGCGCCACTGCTGCAGGTAACAGGTGACGCTTGTGCTCACTATTTGAGCCCAGTCCCTGATTGGTTAACAAGGCGTAAATGAACGCACGTGTAGATTGTGATTACTTGAGTGCATGAAGCAGTGGGCGGGGCATCGCTGCTCTGTACCGCGCTGTTCTCACTGGTTTTGACGCGCGTTAATCCTCATCTGCTCGCATTTGGAACGCTTCATACGCGCGGACATCTTTGCTTACATTTCGACGCGCGTCGAAGCACGTCTACATAGGGTTAACATGGAAGTTGGTGGCGTGTCAGCGTTTGGTCTGTACGCACCATTAGGGAGGGAAGGACGACCGGCCATTGACCGGGGGTGGGGCAGAGGAAACGTGTTGAGGCAGACGCAGAACGACGGGGGCGTGGTTAGAGAGGGGGTATGTGTGTGCGGTTATTTACAATCTGAAAGTCAGTGTTATGCAAATATGACCCAGAGAGCTCAGTCCTTATCAGGTTTAGCTCTGTGGTTTGGCCTTCAGGGAAGGGAGGTGTTGACAGCGTAGGAGAGATAAGCGGTCCAGCTGCTTCAAACCTCCTCTCTCAGGAGGAAGAGAATTATTCCAGAATAGTTCATAAATTTATAATGAATTAGCTTTTACTTGTCTCAGCATTAGTTCAGTTCTCCAGAGCAGGCAGTTCCCTTCACAGTTCAACCCTTTTCCTCCCAAAATATAGTCCAACTATTAGATGATCTCAGAGCCGTCGTTACATCACGTAATGTTTTTAACCTGCTCCAGTCACATCCTAACTTTTACTAGCTGTCCTAGTAAAAGGACTATCGCTTCATTTGTGTGGGACACTGCTAATCGTGAATGTGAAAGATACGGGACAGGAAGGACAGCGCCGATGTTCCTGTCCAGGCGGAAATCACGTGAGGTCACTGTGCACGCTTGGGCCTTATAAAGGTAGAAAAGCGCTATATAAGTTGAGTCCATTTACCATATAGCCCATTAGTCGCTTCAGCACAAATGCAGGTTGTTTTTCAAAATACAGTTAAAGTGAAGAAAGGCTAACTGCCCCTCACACCACGCTGCTTTAGTTAGAGAGGTGTGATGGTCAAGGGGATGGCCTCTTACTTCTGTTCCCTCTTTCCAGGAAACTAGGCGGGGTCTCCAGGAATCAGGTCCACTGTGGTTCTTTAAAAACGTGCCCTGGCCACCGCGCTGGATCCATTCTTTAGTTTAGTTTGATTAATCTACAAATTCACTCACCACATGCACATCAACACATTTTGCATACATACTGACCCACATGTCCATGTTATTCTTATGTAAATAAAGATTGTTAAAAGCCGGAGTAGTAACAGGGGAAACGTCAAAGAACGACAAAATAACGGGAAAAGTAGGTGCTGGTGTCGAAAAGCAGGTATCGTTAAAGTAGTGTTGTCGAAATAGGGAAGTCAGAAGCCATTTAGCAGCAGCTTAGGAGTCGACTAGAGAGGCACAATGGCTGCGATGCATTGTTGGTGTGTCCATCCCAGCTCTAGCAGCGCGAGCGAGCGAGTGAGACGGAGTGATTGACAGTCGGAGAGATGACGGACACGTCTGACTGCAGGGGACATATCGCCCGTAGTAAACACGGCTGAGTGGAGCAGCGGTTATCAGGGTTTAAAAGCACAGCAGGAGAGAGGGACTGGGGAGTTGGTGTTGAAAGGTAACAGACTAAAACAGGCTGAGCTTCAGATTAAAGCAAACAACAGGAACTACACGGTGTGTTTCCACGGATACATACAACATTTACCAAAGTCAACATTGTAAACCAGCTGAAAGTAACAGCAGAGCTACGTGAGACATCGATCAAACCGGAGCTATATGAAGGATCGGCATTTGGATACGACTTTAATTAGTTTAGTTCAGTTTAGGGGATGTCGGTAATTTTTAATGGGCATTTGCACAGGCTCCGCAATGTCAGCAAATCACTCATTTTTTTACAGACTTTTTCCCAGAAATGACGGATCGATAATGCCACTGAATGATGTCTTGAAAGCCTTTTAGTCATTCTTGTTGCGAGCATGGACTATCAGGTTTGTTTATGAGCATTGCTTTTGTGAGAAAAGCCATTTCTTAAACATGCTGACGAACATTTCTCATAAAAGGGAAGTTTCCTTTTTCCTTGAATCCGTTCGCTCTGAAACAGCCTCCTCGGTCTAAACTTTGCACCAAACGCATCCAAACTGGCAACCAGAACATTGCCATGGCAACACTCTGGTTGCTTCCAGTTTATGTCTGTGTAATATCGTCGTTTTTTTCTCTTTTATACTTTTTTAATGGATAAACAAACAGTATTTGGGTCATATTTGCCTTGAAAGCATGATATATAGCTTTAATGCGGACATACATTAAAAACACATTTTGATTCGATGTTCCCCTAGTTAGACTTAACTGCGCTGGTTAAAAACTTTCTGACATGTCGATAAGCATGGGACTGGAATCACCTGAGGACCACGGAGTTTGAATTACCTTAAAGTTAAAACTCAGGGGAATTTTTACCTTCCAAATGACTGACATGGCAGATTCGCATGGGAATAGAAACTCTGAGGATGACAGGCTAGTATTTACTTTTTACCTGAGGTCCCGAGGTCATTCCAATCTCGTGCGTTTAGTTGTTTTAATGAAATGTCAATAGGTTTTTACCAAAAGAAAAAATATACACTATAGAATATATACAATAGAATGTTTTTGACTTAAAGATAGTATTGTTAAATCCAGATTTTGGTGCCGATTGGTTTAAAGTCACAGCACGTAACATTTTACCCAATACATAATATTGAAATACAAACATTTATTTTACGACAGATATTTTCATAATTGAAAAATACTTCATAAATGTACTAACAAACATGTGCCCTTGCTGTGAGCGGCTCATCACTCCTAAGACATGACAGTAACTTTACCAGGAGTGGGTACATCTCCAGCTTGTTTCCATGGAGATGTTACTTAAGTTAGCAGAATGTGACATTTAAACAGGTTTGGTTCTCATCCAAATCCATATTTTGATTACCCACTGCAAAAATACAATTTTCTGTGTCGAGCTGGTCATAAGAGCATGTTTTGTGTTGGTGGCAATATTATAGTCCAAAATGTTACGTGGTGTACCTTTAAACAAAGATCCAGACTTTTGTGCTTTTCAAAATGTGTTAATCAATATCAGACTGATTTAGATTTAATTCATACATTTTGGAAACTCCACTTGCTCATTCTTATTAAATTCATTCGGGGTAAAATATTGCAGTGTGTTATAATGAAGAATCATAAATTGAATTGTTCGTGGATTAGAGCCTCCATCTGAGCCATTTTCATAAGTTACACACAGTAGAGATTCATTTGAAACGTGTTAAACTGTAAATGTAGCATCGTCAGAACTGGCTCTTACTTCTACGCCTACTATTACTATGTACAAAAAGAGCACCATTTACTGCAGCCACAGAGGACCGAAGAACACGTTAAATGATTTTCTTTTGCATTAAGAACCGTTTGTGCTTGCGAACTTCCAACTTTCTTTGCCAGTTCTTAGACACAACACCACCCTCTTTGTGAACTCTCAAACTAAAGACACTCTTTGACGCGCCAACTCATTTGTCTTTATTTGGCGATTCTCGAGTCGTGAAGCTGCAAAATGCGTTCTCTTTAGTGGACGGCAGTTACAGTCACATAAAATGTGACATTTTAATGTGAATATTTGTTTGTGCATTTCCAAAAAAAAGAGGTGTTATCCGTTTTACTTTCTGTGCCTCTCCTATTTGTAGCATTTTCAAGAATCTAGAGGCTTCATCTAGGCTTCAGAGGCTCATCAATTAGAATACTGAAAGCACAACATAAATTCTGATTGTAGATAAACTTCATGGTGAGCTTTTTCTTCTTATTTTTATTGTGTTTTGTAGTTTGCAGGGAACATTACTATAAATACAGACGGCATCTCTGGAATCGCCCATACATGGTCATGGTTGAAAACAGTTAAGGGGAAAATAATTTGGAGAAAAATCTAAACGTTCTCTCTCTCTTATTGAAAAACTAACAAATGCTGAATTATGAATATAGTTTTCTACTAAATAAAGATACATAGACATGGAGAGGAGCAAAGTGGTTCAACAGCCCAGAAATACATAAATAACGGAGAATGCTAACATGATGCTTCATGTTAGCATTGTGCTAATTCTAACAGCTAGCTAGCACTAGCTACGACTGCTGTTTTTTCACTTCTACTGAACAATCTCCTGTGAGAAAATATCCATATGGGCCCAATTTACACTTGACTTTATCAATGTGTGATAAAAAAGTTTATATTCCACCAGAAAATGGTTAAAAAGAGTGGAAAATCATGTTTCCCCAAAGATTCTATTTTCTCGGCGAAGCCACGGCCCCTTCTATGACGCGATGCCATCTGTATCTATAATCATAGTAGCTTTTGAGATTTAAGATTTGTGACTATTTACAGTGAACATGTCATGCATGATTGTGGCCAATAAACATACACCTCAGCACAGATATTTTACATTACATTTAGCATTTTATGTTTTTAAGGTGAGACACTGCAGGTGAATAGGGAAAAACTGTACATTTAGTGTTATCAATTTGAAACCTCCGCTTTAGATTCAAGAGATACATATGAGAAAACAATGTATTGCAAGTGTTCTGTCATTTTATGTTTTCATATAAAATATACACTTTGGTTCAAAGAAGAAAAAAGAAAGATCTGATGAAGGCTAATGCCGAAACGTAATCATAAAAATTTGGACATCGGCTTATGAGTGTGCGATGTTGTTTTTTTAATTTATTTTCCCCCTACATCTGCACCTCGGAGACTACTTCTGGTGTGTGTTGCTTTTCTTTTCTCATTCATTAATGAGACATTTTATGCCTAAAAATGGTCAACATTGCCTACATTTACAGCGAGGCTTGAATGTATTGTATTATTTAGTTAGTTTGGGGGGGGGAGGCTTTGTGTTCGAAGCTGAATAAATCAGGCTGGAAATTAGATATTAAAAAATCCTTCTGAAAAACCTTCAAAATACTGTTAAGTCCAAGACTGGAAAGTTTGGAGTCTGTAGCTACCAAAGTGGAGGGGTCATTGCATGTGTGAAACAAAAACTAATTTTTTAGAAAAGTTTTGTAACGTGTTTCTCCGGTCTTTCATAAGGGTGGCTCCAAGAAAGGAAAATACCATATTTGGATCATAGCATCATCTCTGGGACCCTTCACAGGACACATGGATGTACAATACTGTCTGTCAATATTTGGCTTTGCGAAGTGATGTTGTAGCTACTTCCGGGATATCTCCACCTCGCTAGCGACAAAATGTCATTGAATAAGCAGCGTACAGGGTAAGTTTTGTCATTTTTATTCCCTCCTGAAAACACCAATAGCAGCTTCGCCTCAGCAGTCGAAGAAACATCCAATTTAAACCGGATTAGTCAAAACAGCCTGCGCTACAACTCAAGGCACGACGTCATTACATAGTTAATCTCTTAACCCCCACCTGAACTGAGCACATTGTCTCCCTTTGGGCTTTACCCAAATCTAAAAGCTTAATTTCTTGTCAAAAACGCGATGAAAAGGAGCAACAAAACAAAAAACAAAAACTAAATACAAACGCGATGGAGAAAAAATAGCAATGAAAAGCAAAACAGAAGCAACAAAAGAGCGACAAAAACATGCCGGAAAAGCAACAAAAGTACAACATAAAAGTGACTTGAGACATTTGTAGGCCTTAGCTCTCAAATGAGGCATTACACTGTTGCTCTTTAGTCCAGAAGCTTTTCGATTTGGGTAAAGCCGAACTAAGGAAAAAATGCACTCGGTTGAACCCATTTGTAAATATCACTGAATCTGTGTGAATGTAGGTGTGAGCGTATACAGTATGTATGTGTGTGATTGACAAAGTTTTATACAAATGTTGTACGCATGTATTTTATTATTGTAAATTGTGTAGAAAGGCCCAACCAGGGACATGAGCAGCGGATTAGCACTACCTATAAGCTCTTCATTCATCGCATCAGCTGCAAACATTAATTGTAGCTATTTTTGAGGGGAACAAAGTGATCGCTTCAGTGGTTAGAATTGTCAGTGAAGGAGGTCAGGTGCTCTTCAGGATTCAAAACGTAAGTACTGTATAGACAAAAGGAGAGAAAAAAAAAATCAGAGGCACTCCGATTCCTAGTAAAAGTCCTTTTTATTGAATGGGCATTCAATAAAAAGGACTTTTACTAGGAATCGGAGTGCCTCAGATTTATTTATTTTTTCTCCTTTTGTCCATTAATTGTAACTATGCTGATTGTATCGTCCCTGATAAATAAATAAATAAATAAGTTAAGTCTGTGAGTAATTTATTTTAACTGAAACTTGGCTGTAAATACTGTTTAAGTGGCGCTAGCCCGCAGTTAGCTTTCCCCGTTAGCTTGTTAGCTTCTTCTTCGTGATTCCATTAGTGTGTATTGCGCCTCCGACCCGGTGGCAGGGAAAGTTGCAATTGTGGTTTTCTGGCCAGAGACACCAGGGGTATTACCCTGTATTACCCCCAGAGGGACTATGGAAAGGATTTATTAAGGTAAACAAGTTACTTAGTACTGCTATAACCCCCACCTGAACGGAGCACATTTTCTCCAGTTTGGCTTTACCCAAATTGAAAAACTTCTTGAAAAAAATCAAAAAATCAAAATAGCGACAAAAATGAGACGAAAAAGCAACAGAAATGTGTGACAAAAATGTAACAACAGATATGTAGGTCTTAGCTTTCAAAATAGGCTGTAAAATTATATATTTGGATAAAGCCGAGCCGGAGAAAATGCACTTGGTTATGGTGGGGGTTAAGAGGTTAAAGATGCACTTAGACAACATAGCAACACAAAGCAACACAAAGTAAAGATTTAATTGCACAATTTCTAGCAGTTCTAGCAGGAATATCTTTTTCCTCCACTACTCTCTCGACATGCGAATTGGTCAAAGAGCCAGAAAAACATCCCCTCCCTCGTCCAGCCTCTCGCCTTCATGGCCTCCCTCGGTTCAGTAGATGCCGGTACTGTATTTCAGAGCTTCCTCCAGCGATGCACGCTGGGAAACACGGTCCTCCACTTCAAAGCCGCGATGTCCCCGGAGCACCGCCTGTATAAATGGACACCCCCCCCCATCACCTCATATTGCGCTTGTATACGGACAGGAACAGGGCAGAAGAGGGGCACTGTGGGTAGAGTTTGTCACGCTGGGCTCATGGGAAATGCGGTCCTGCTGAGAGGGGGGAGGCGAATATCCACACGGGTCCGGATATAGCTTTGACACTTATAGCAGTTTATATACAGGGGTTTGAGAGAAGGAGAAGCCGTGGCAAATGAGAGTCTATCGAAGGTCCAGGGCCTTGTGGGATGAATATGAGAGCGATCATGTGTTTGTTGGTACTTTCCATGACAAAGTATTAGTCAGTTAGCTTTGCCCGTTAGCCTGTTAGCTTCTTCTGATCCTGATTCCATTTGTGTGTATTCGAAGCAGAGAAAGTTGTAATACTCAAATTTTTAGATATTAAAAAAACGTCAAAATATTATGTCCAACACTGAGAAGTTTGGAGTCTGTAGGAGCTACTGTAGTGAATATTTTGTTGCATGAGCGGAACAATAACCACATTTAGAGAAAACCAGCCCTAAAGTTTTGTAACGTGTTTCTCCGGTCTTTTGTAGCAGGTGGCTCCCAGCAAGGAAATAACCATTATTTGGATGATAGCGTCATCTCGGGGGCCCTTCACAGGACACGCAGATGTAAAATATGTCAATATTTGTGAATAAATACACGTAGGAACCCAGCTTTTTGCAGTGCGATGTTGTACTTCCTGGATATCTCCGCCTCGCTAGCGACAAAACGTCATAAAATAAGCATCGTACGGGGTAAGTTTTGTCTCTTTTATACACCGACATGAAAATCAAGCTATTAAGAGAGAAATCTCCACATTGACCACTGCATGAAAAATCAATCTTTTCGCCTGCCGCGTCTCGCCTGAAAAATGAATTGATGTCTCTTAAAATTATGCACAGCAAAATTGCCTGGACTCATTTGAACACTGTGTGTTCCATTGAGTCCACACTCCTCTGAGTTACTGTGAATGAACTCTCTTCAGAGTTACACTTCAGGTCAGACACTACGAGTGACAGTAACATGACTCTAAATACAATAAACCTCGGACCATCTTGCTACGAGGCCAAACCGCAAAACCTGCCGCCTCTGTGGCCAAATAATAATGGTTACGTTATTTGTAGTCAAATTCAGAAGAGCTACACAGACTGCCGTGTAGCTGCACGTGAACAATGCTAAAATGAAGAGGTTGATAGTTCAATTCCCGGGAAGCGCAGATGACCTCCTACTGACCAAAAAGGAAAACACTTGAAAGATTTCTGGCCTTAGGATAAAGACTTGTGCTCGACCAAAGAATCACAAAAGTCTGTGTTCTGCACTGCAGCTTTTAGGTCAACCTGCTTCCCCACAGAAACCATCTCCACACAGAGAGGCTTCAGCGAATCAAACTGGGTAAACATCATTTTACACCAGCATTTTGCTACATTTCACCATGATAGAAAAAAACAAAAAACAAAATGTACGACAGCCAAATTTGTAATGCTCATCCAAATCCCAATATAGTTAACAAAGCTATTGCCTTAAGTAATTTTGTTCTCATCCTTGTTTTTAAATGTTGCCTGAGAGCGATGTTCGGTATGCAATAATCCTCTGCCTATAAAGGAGGCAACATCTCTGCAATAAGAACAGCTTGTATTTACTCTGTACTTACACTTTAAATATCGCTGCGCTTTGTGGAAACACTCAATAAAACCTCAAAGTGTATCCTGCGGGGACGTTCAATTTAAAGCTAAGGAAAAAAATCCACTGATCTAGTGCAAAAAATAAATAAAAAATCTGCACTGACAGAGTAGACAGAGCTGCATTGTAAAGGAATATAAGTTGTGATACTTCTCCCCTTATGGAAGTGAATCAGGCTAATGGATTTTTAATTAAAAAGCCACATGTTCATAAAGCTGTCAGGTCTTTGCTCTGACGCAGATGTGACTGTGATTAAAAGTCAGACGCATCTTAGGTGCATTCAACACACCACACGCCCAAATAGTTTATATTAATCTAGCTATATGGGGGAAAAACAAGTGTATTTCCATGAAGGTTGTTATGGTAAATATAAATTGGTAAGTGCTCTCAAATGTATAGTGCTTTTTCCTCATACAATAGGCTCTAAAAGCAAATCACGACAACAATGTGTGTGCCTGCGGGAGCCGGGAATAGAACCGCACGCTGTTCTGCGACCCTGGTCATGAATAGTTGAGCCTTGCACAGACCTGGCCTCCGGTGGAGTGATGGCCATGTACATGTCCCACGTGGAGTTCTCCGGCACCGCTCCGTGAGGCACCAGTAGACTCACTCCTGTAACACAACACACAATCTGTCAGACATCGGCTGTGCACACGTCGAGGGCTGCGTCACACTGAAAACACTTTCCATATGCGATAGTTTACTAAATGTTCTGTTCACAAGTTGTGAGTTATTTGTTTTTCAGCAAACTGTGTTAAAACAAGACTTCATAAATGAAAATTCAGTATCAGAACCCCAGACTGAAATGGAACTTAAACAAGGAGAATGATCAATAAAATAAGTTTTGTTCATTATTTGTTCTAGGCTGAGTTTGGGGGGAAAGTTGTGCAGCACGAGTCGATAGGAACAGAGTGAACTCCTGTAGGCACCAATTTGAAAAGAAATTGTCTGGCAAACGTCCGGAACAAACAGGCGAAATTTACGGTTATATGGAAACAATCCTTTTTTTTCTGCCTTGTGAAACGACATCACATTTAACGCAATCATTTTGACTCCTATAAAAAGCAGAATGCCGATGTAAAATGACACAACGTTGCCGTGTTTTGTGACCCCTGTGTGACTCTAGCCTGTGGGACTTTGGCTACAATCAGTATTTCATGTTTGGTCATTAACATGCACTGTCCCAATCAAATCAAATGAATAAATAGATACACACTGAGCCCTGATTTTTTTAGAAAACGGTTGGGAAACAGCAACACCATTTACGCTTAATTAGATAATTAAGGTCTCCTCGGTTTTAAAGCAGTACTAAGTAACGTGTTTACCTTAATAAATCCTTTCCGTAGTCCCTGTGGGGGTAATACAAGTGTTAATGGGATGATTGGGGGGTCTTTCATCTCCCCCTGGTGTCTCTGGCCAGAAAACCATGCTTGCAACTTGACTGCCACCGGGGCGGAGCAACTAATACACATTAATAGAATCACGAAGAAGAAGCTAACAGGCTAACGGGCAAAGCTAACTGCGGGCTAGCGCCACTTTAAACAGTATTTACAACCAAGTTTGAGTGAAAAAAATTATTTCCATTGTATAACTGGATGTACAACACCCCTCTCTCCCTTCACCTTTTCTGTCAGCGTAGTATTTACTCTCCAAGACATTTAATAAGTTAAAAAATCATAACTTGCTACGACACCTGCAGTTGCGCTTATGGCCGCTAGGGGCAAGAGTTACTTAGTACTGCTTTAAAACTGTAGTGGCCCGTATTTCAGTCATTCCTCTGCCGTTTAAAAAATAAAAGATAAAAGATGTCAAGGAGCTGAGGGGCAGCGCTTTCACTTTCCTTTCATCTGGGCTGATATACCGCATCGATAGATCCATCATTAATGCATTTATTTTACACCAAACTGTAAAAATGTGTACTGTAATTCGCTAAATTCTATTTTTCTTTTCCCATCACAATTTCCAATTAGCATCGTCAAACATGGATGTAAGATTCAATCGTATAAAGATGCAGGCCTGAGGCACAGCAGATCCGCCATGATAGTGCGCCCTCTGCTGGATCCACAATGATATCATTTTCTTAACATATTTTATGTTTACAAATATATTGTTAGGGGTTAGGGTCGTTTGGGAACAAAATAACAAGCAATTCGTATGCTGTTCAAAGTTATGTTATCTTTATCAGTCAACAGAAGCAATTACGCTTTCCAGATTTGTTCATAAGAAATGAAATTCAATAATTCTAGATGCGCTGTACCAGCAGAGGGCGCACTCTCACGGTGGATCTGCTGCGCCTCTGGGCCTGCAGCTTTTCCCTTCTCGTTAGATTGGGGACATAAAAGTGAAAAATGTCAATAAAAATTCATCACAAAAAAGTTTCCCAGTAGATTTTGCCAATATTTTTTCACATTTTTTCATGAATCTTAGTGTTTTAGTGTTTAAGCTATAACATGCATTTGACGCTAACGTGTTAAATTAGTACCACAAAAAAAACCCTCACAGCTCAAAGTCTATATAAGCTTTTCTTCATGTCTTTCACTCTTGTCAGACCTTGGAAGCTAAGCAGGGAGGGCCTGGTCGGTACTTGGATGGGAGACCGTTTGGTAACACCAGGAAGCCTAGCGAATGTAGTGAGTGAGTGAGTGGTTGGTGGTGGTCGGAGCGGACTGGTTGCCTCGCTTCCGTCAGTCTACCCCAGGGCAGCTGTGGCTACAATAGTAGCTTACTACCACCAAGTATGGAGTGAACGAATAATGTAAAGCGTCTTTGAGTGTCCAAAAAAAGCGCTATATAAAACCGATGCATTATTATTATTATTATTATTATTATTATTATTATTATTATTGTTTACACTGTGAACAGGGAATAGTTGTGACCGTCTGTATAAATAAGATGCCTCAATTTTCTGGAGGCATCTGTTTTGGATGCCACCTGGCCGCCTCCCTCAGGAAGTGTTCCAGGCATGTCCTATTGGGAGGAGGCCTCGTGGAAGGCCCAGGACACGTTGGTGGGACTATGTCTCCGAGCTGGCCTGGTGTCGCCTCGGGTCCCCCAGAACAGCTAGAGGAGGTGTGCGTGGATCGGAAAGTCTGGGCATCTCTGCTGAGACTGCTGCCCCCGCGACCCGGCCCCGGATAAAGCGGAAGAAAATGGATGGATGGATGGATGGATGGATGCAATTTTCTCTGACGATGATAAAGTGCATTTACAACATACAAAAAGATACTGGCAAAGCAACACAGGGATAACTTCTATATGAGCAGGACAAACATGTTTATGAAGGTAATTATAGCTTGAAAGTGAAAGAAATGTGATATAACGCAGTGCTGTGTGTCTTTCATGAAATCTTTTAAAAATCAAAAGACGAACTGCACTTTCTTGGAACTTGCCTCGAGTTATTTGTCAGAACAGAATATGATTAGCCCTTTGTGGCTAAATTTTCTTTGTAAAAGGCAGCGCTGGTTTGAAGTTGAACCTGCTGGATCAAAAAGCTGCTGCGCTCGGCTGAATTTAGATGGACTCACCGCTGCGCACACTCTCCCTCATCAGCCTGACCCCACTTTCATAACACTCACCTGTCCTCTCTCCCCCTCCCGTCTCTTTTTTTTCTTTCTTTTCTCTCCACGTACTCTCTCCATCATTTGACTCTTCATCTCTCTCCTCCTCGCTTCTTTCTTTCTCATCTTGGTTTCCCTACCCTTTTTCAATTCACATTCCTCCCTCTCTCTTGTTTCCTTAGGTCTCATTTTCCCTCTCCAGTATTTATTGGAGCTTTTTGGAGCTTCAAACAATGTTATAACGTTCCCTCACCAAAGGCATATTAATTAAAAAACATTTTTTTTAATTATTTATTTAAAGGGACAATGCATATTAATGAACATATAAATGTAAATATGCCAGAATTAGCCAATGGCTACTTTCCATCTGTAGTCCCTGGCAGATCAAGAAAATACAAAGACCAAAATACAACATTAAAGACAAAAGATCATCACACAGATCATCCACACAATTAAACTTGAGACATAAAACATGAATTAGGAGTAGTATTTCATTACATTCATGCACTTTTGGAGTAATCTTAATCGGTAAATCCTGTTTCAATTTAGCTGTTTCTTCTTCTATGGTGTCGGCGCCTCGTTCTGTACTTCCTTGATACAATTGCGTCATTGTTAAAACCTGCTGTAAAACCGTCCTCCACATTTTTAAAGCCCATAATCCAAACGCGATATCGGTTCTCCATGTGCGATAAGTGCTAATGACAAAGGCTCCTGCAGCTTAGTGGATGTGATAGATACAGACGGCATCGTGTGATACAAGGGGGTGTGGCCTCACCGAGGGAAAAGGAAGTATGTTTTGGGAAATATTTTTTCACTCTTTTTAGCCATTTTCTGGCTGATTATAAACTTTTTGTTTAATCACATACAAGTGCTGTGGTGAAGGCCAGTTTTTTCCATCTTCCAGCGTTTTGTCTTCCGGGTTGGAAAAATACCTCCAGAAAATACTTACACAAAAAATAGTGCTCCATAGAGGTAGTGGTACAATATGTCATATAAATGCCTATACTTTACTTTGGAATAGCTAAAATAGCATGATTTGCTCCTCTCCGTGCCTTTCTATCTTTATTTAATAGAAAACTACATTCATAATTCAGCGTTTGTTTAAGTAGTTTTGGAGTAATTGGAGAACATTTTGATTTTTCTCTTCTCTGTTTTCCTCCTCTGCTTCAAACATAACCATAAAATATGGGTAATCCCAAAGATGCCGTCTGTACTGAAAACCAACACTTCCACTTCCTCTCCTTGTGAGTTTTTTGCCTTTTTCTGCAAACTGCATTTGTGGTTTCTGTGTTCCATATTGTTTTTCTGGATACTTTTGTACGTCTTTGCCGTGTTTTTGTGGAGGTTTGGTGGATTTGTTTACTTTGAGAGTCTAAAATGGTCTTGAAGAAAGCAGCTTTTTAAAGGTAAACAAAATGCTAGCATATCAGCTAAACCCATTTGAGACCTACACATTTCTTCTTCTGAGACACTGAAGAGGCACCAAGAGCCCCCACAGCTGCAGCACAGTGGAGGCGTCACAAGAGGAGCTACAGGAAACAAAAAAGGACAAACGAGAGATGGTGAAAGACTGTTGTGAAGCGGAGGGAGGAAGAGGAAGGAGGAGGTGGAGCTGACTAGTGCAGGACATCACGCTCTGAAACAGGGACAAGCCCAGGAGGCGCTGCACCATTTCAGAGGAGACAGAGGGCAGCCAGCCAGGTTTCTTCCGAGTGCTACAGTTTCCCCAACCTCCAAGGACATGCGGGTCAGGTTGACACGGGTGCATACCTATGTTCCCCGGGTCCTATGTTCCCCGGGTGTGATTTTTCTTTTCCGTAGGTGAGTTGGTACTTCAACCAATCACAAGTCATGAGAGTGAAATGTCATACATATATCAAGCAGCTTAACCCTGAACCAGCCCTAGCCACTAACCTTAAGGATAGTGGGCTGGTGCCTAATCTTAATCAATAGAAGTGGGGGAACATAGGTACTGGGGAACATAGGGCTGACCCCGGTTGACACACAGTGGCAGCGTGGCTCAGCTGCAGCAGCTCAGGACTAACACCACAACAGTATTTCGTTGTACGCTTGTACAATGACAATAAAGCACTTACTTACTTACTTACACTAAAATGACATAAAATCAAGTGGTAAACAGATAATACAGACATAAAAGTTGTTTGGCCTTTAGTTGCTCTTTAACCTCACCACCCGCCTAATCTAAAATCTTCTGGACTGGAGCTTACAGCCTAATAGGCCAGTGTAACGCCTCATTTGAAAGCTAAGACCTACAAAACTGATCTAAACTGATATTTTTTCTCACGTTGTTGCCGTCACTTTTTTCACTTTCTTTTTCATCTCATTTTTGCCACGATTTTGTTGAGCTTTTGTCTATCTTTTGCAGCACTTTCATCACTGCCTTTCTCTGCTTTTTCTCACCCATATCAATCCCTCTCCCTCTTTCTCCGGTCTTCCTTTCGTTCTCCTCAAAACCTTTAACGCAAACATACAGTAACAGGGTGATTCGATAGCCATCACTCCAGACACCAATGGGATCTTGAACCAAACGCCTTTTCACGAGACGCTTTGAACTCGGTGAATTGAACAAGTGCATGCTTTCATTGTGAAGCGTGACCGGGTCATGCGCGTCAGATTTATGCATTTGCTTTCTGAAGAGATGAGAGCGGAGTCGTGTTTAGCCTCCGCAGCTGTGAGAAGCGACAGGCCCTCTATAAATACGGAGGTGAACGGGAGCCGAGGCAGATGACAGCTCTGTGCCGGTGATGGCGTTTCTTAAACACAGACACAAGCATGAGGCCGACGGAGCGATGTTACAAGGGCAGAGTCTGAGAGATTTGTTTGGGAATTATCACCTCCTCAAGAGAAGAGGAAGAGATGGAGAAGGCTGAGGAGGCTGATGGTTAAGTTGCTGTGATTGAGATACATTGGAGAGAGGGTACAGCTGAGACAGAAGATGTTGGATGGAAAGACAAGAGCATTTATTTAAATTACTTAAGCGTAGTATAAAAGCAACAAAATAATATGTTGTAATAGTTTGCTGGACGACCTTTAGCATTCACTGTGGCGTTGTTTCCGTAAGCTGCGATGTCAAAAGATACAGTGTTGCATTCATTTCCCACCAAGATCTTGTATTGATGATGGGAGAGTGTGACCACTGTGCAAATCCGTCTCCCACACATCCCAAAGATTCTCAATGGGGTTAAGATCTGGACTCTGTGGCGGTCAATCTATCTGATGTTCCCTGAACCACTCATTCATTCAATGTGAGCCTGATGAATCCTGGCATTGTCATCTTTCCCGTGTATCAGGGAAGAAGAAATCCAGTGATGGAATAACCTGGTCAAGATGTTCAGGTCGTCAACTGATCTCATTCTAAGGCACATATTGCTGAATCTCGATCCAACCAACTGAAGCGACCCCAGATCAGAACAGTTAGTTATGACCAGGTGACAACTTTATTTCCTTCTTCTTTACCAGGCAGTGTCTATAGCAGCAACAAGCAACATCAAGCCTTGGGGACAAATCCATCCTTCCAGAATGTATCTTATAATCCAACAGATCATTTTGAGAAATGTGATTACTCACAACACCAACAAAATACAGAAAATATTGCCAGTTCACCAGAGCCCCTAAAGCGGGGTAGACAACGTCAGGCCCTGGGGCAGAATCTGGCTCTCCAGCATAAACCACTGGCCCCAAGAAGATTTTGAGAAATATTACTACGCGGATCAGGGATTAAAACATGCTGAAAAAAACGCTGTAAGGGAAGATAATCGACCCGTCACAAAGCAAACTTGCCTACCCCTGACCTATAGTCTAGAGCAGTGGTTCCAAGATACAATTCAAAAATGGTGAAATTGTATTATTGAAGCTTAAGCGTAAATTCAACCGGAAGACCTACCTGCAGCACTCCATTCATCACCTCATCTCTAACTACGCCTCACCAACCATCCAATCATAGCTTCATAGCCTATCACCGCGGCAACACGTTCCTTCTTCAACCAATCATCTCCCAGGATCCCCCTCTTAAGCCCCACCTCGTTCCCTGCCTCGCCCGTTTCCCAGCGTGCTGCGACCCTCCTCCGCCCCTCCTTCACCTCATCATCCATTGGTTGTCTCAGCCCTCATCCTTTGCCTTTACCAGTGTCCAGACTCCAGGGAGACGACTCTCCTACATTCATCACGCGCATGTATTTGATTCACCGTCTTTCGCCGGGGTCTGAGTGTCGACTTTTTTTTTTTTTTACTCAAAAAATTATTACAAATACAACCAATATTTTACTAGAGGGACCGAGAGTTCTTTGCATTGATATTTGGGGGGTCGCAACCTAAAAAGTATGGGAATCCCTTGTTCACAAATGGTGGTTCAGAACAGTGTATTGTGGTCCTTTCCCAAAAATGACTGCAGATGCTTCTTACTGAGTTTGTTTTGTGTTTGGTCCTACGTCGTACGACCAACTGATCAAAAGCAAAACACATTTCTCTAATGCAGGTCCCTGATATTCTTTTACCGTTCTTTTAATGAAACGATAAAATGCTTATAGTTGCTCATGACGGATTTTACCTGCAAATAATGGACATAGATCTGTCCATGGGTCCAGACACAAACTCTCTCTCTTTAATTGCAGGGTCAGCAGCCGCTCCACATTAAAACTGTCTTTGGTTCGTGTCCTTGAACTCATTTAAAAACACTAACCCCCCCTGCACCACCTCCCGCAGCCTCCCCACAAACACTCTCACACCGTCCTGGTTTCGATCTGAGGAGGGGGCAGCCAGGTCAGATTTCACACCAGCGCAATAAACAAACACCACAGGACCGGCCCATCGCGGCGCCGGCATTAAATTAAAGGTTGGGCAGCTTTGCAAATAGCGTTGGCAGAAAGGCTTTGCCTATTTTGTTTACTTCAACTTCTTTCCTATCTGCAAACTACATTGTCATAAGATGTGTTCTCTGCCTTTGACCCATTCATCAACCAACTACCGCAGCAGAGCGCCCAGGAACCCATCTCCAGAGTTTGATTGAGAGTCTTGCACCTATTCAGAACAGCCTATTGGGCATGCTTTGGATTGATGGGGGACACTATGAACATGGCGATAGATAGGATTCACAGTGATTTTGAATAGTTGAAAACTATATGCACTGTTTCGATACTGATATCAGATATCGGAGCCGATACTGAAAAAAAAAAACAATATCATGTATTGACTACAAATATCTGATACTGAACCGATTTTCACCAACTAAACCAGAGAATATGGGCATATTGCACCCTTATTTTGAAGCTCAGAACTTGGAGAATTCAACTCCGCAAATGTAATTTTGATCGTGGCGCAAAATGCCACTGCTAGTAAGATGCTAATGCCAACAGCAACTAATCAAAGCTGGGACAGAAACTCTGATTGGATCACCTAAAGTTTGTAAAGTGTTTGTACTTTAGTTCATGAAATGCTTTCAAAGAATAACTGATCTAACATGAATGAACAAGTAATGATCAGATCACTTTATGTAAGTTGTTAATAATGTATCTTAAAGCCCATCATATACCCAAGGATATTTTGTCCAGTAATTAATGTTTTAAGTTTTTCCATTTTTTATTAATAGATATCATTGATAACTGATTTGTAAAATCTCTTTTGCAAGAAAATATAAGACTTTATTGATCTTAAAGGTCCTATATCATGCAAAATCGACGTTTTGGAGTTTTTAACCATGTTGTTATGCTATTTCCTTATCAAAAACACCCCCAGAGCGGTTTTTGGCTTCATTCACGCAGTTCTAAGTAATCCTCCTGAATCCTGCTCTCTGAGCAGCTGTTCCGCCCTCTCCTGGAAAACGACTGAGTTGTTCAGTTGTGTCATCAGAAAGGAACGGAAGTGCTCTATGTCTGTAATGTAATGCCTTACGGCCTGATTTTAATTTATAAAACAGCTTTTTCATTATTTTTGTTGTAAGAGAGAAATAAATAAAAAAAATAAAAAAAAGGAACTCTCCGGCGCATCTGTGCTGTCCTGGGAGGGTAAACAAACGCATCCCCGGAGGATCTGAACAGAAGTGTTGTTTGTGAAGACTGAGCTCTTTCTAACCTACTCTGGACACCGCCTGTTCTTTTTTCTTACCCAACGATAATGTCACGGATGCGCGTTTGGCTACGAGAGGAACAGGACTATTCAACCGTCCTAAAGAAGAGTGCACTCGCCAGAAGTTGGAATTTCTTTCTGGGATTCAGCGACTATATCAACCAACCTGATGGATGCTTGGTGAACCTTGGCCAGAATCAAAGTGGATTAACTTTTATAACCAACGCGAGTGCCATAACGTAAACACCCGATGATGGGAGGCCAGGCTGAGCGGTGAGTCAATCAAAACGCGTGTTAGCGTGTGTGTTAGCCATTTATGAAACTGTGTTGCACATGTCAACTCCTTATAACTGCATTATGTGAAGTAACTTCACTTTTTGCAGCGATATTTATATTTATAATACTGTAAATGTGGAATGAGCGGAGAGAGGGGCGGAGTTAACTGAATCGAAGCGTCTTGTCTTCCGGTTTTGGAAAATACCCCCGAAAATACTTATATTTTATGAGTACTCCATAGTGATAGAGGTACAATATATCATATAAATGCCTATACTTTACTTTGGAATGGCTAAAATAGCATGATACAGATCCTTTAAAATGAAAAAAAGAGGACCATTCACTTTTTCCATTTTTAAGAAAGTCTCTTGATATCGGTTCATATCGGATATTGGCAGATACTCACACCCCCAATATCGTTATCAGAAACAAAAAAGCTGGATCAGTGCATCTCCAGTGAAAACTCTTTGAAATGCCGCCAGTACAGGAAAGAGTCATGTATCTCGGACCCGTCTATAAAAACAGTATATTGAAATGTCACAAAAACTAAATAATATAACAATACAATTTGACTTTCTGCTACCTGTATAAACTCTGATATTGAAAATCATGTTGTCCATAAACTAAGATTAGCTATAGACAATTTAAACATGGAAAGAGCTTCTGGTAAATACATACAACAAAAAGGCAGTGTCCAAATGCTTTTATGTGAACAACAGTTGAACAATTCCATGGACACATTATTAAGTACGGAGTGTGCGAGGAAGCCTTCAAATCTTTTGGTACTGACGCAACAATCCTCTGCTCTATAACACTCTTTCAAAATAAGACTCCAGTCATAGAAGCACAACAATACACCTCATTTTCTCCAAACTAACACAAGGAGAATGACTCAGGTACTTTTCTCTCTCGTCATTGCAGTCCATGATCCACTGTTACCTGTCATTACCAGGCCCGCAGGAGGGTACCACCGCCGCAGACCCGCCCTGAGGACTGAAGCCTCACTCGGGCTGTTGACCCCGCGACAGACCGGAGTGGAGCGGCGCAGAGTGAGCTCTGGCGGCGCTCGTGTTGTCAGAGACCCTGGTTTTCGAGAGCGAGAGAGCAAAGGTATGAGCTGAATAACAAACAGTGTCTGGTTCTATAGAAACAGAGAGGCACTTAGCAACGGTATTACACAAAACGTTGATTGAGTCCTTCAGAACTGACACTTTCTTTAGATTATATTTCTGTTCTGACATCCAGTAGACTGATATGTTCATGTTTTACAGACTCGATTGTTCAGATACCTGTGTTTCTGTTAATGGATTACTGAAATGAATAGAGCAAAAAGAAGTTTAACGCGTAAGGGAAACCGTGGAATTGGCTGTCCGCAGGTTTTGGCTGTGCTGTTTGGTTCCACATCATCAGAGGAACACATGGGCTCTGTAAACAAGTAAAATATGTGGGAAATTCCGTATGTCCACAGACTTTGGGTGTTCTTTCAAATATTCTTGGGCAGGTTTGGCTGCTACGACCTGGCAAACGTGTGTATGTCATGCATTTAGACATATCATGGGTGCTGCACTGGACTTGGCTTGACTCCAATAAAGGATAGGTCAAATAAAAGGACATTTTACCCTACACAAATGTCATAATAGCGCTGTACTTTGCCTGTTTTAATACTACAACAACAAAGGAAGGAAGTTGATTTTATATAGTGGGCTCTGATCGCAACTTGTTTATAGCTCTCACAAACCATTCCGCATGTCTGAGTTGTTCACAAACATGAATTTATCTGTATAGGGCTGGGTGATATTGACCTCAATATTCCTCGACAACGATGATGAAACAATATTTTTGCAAACCATTAGCAATATGCAAAACTGTGCAGTCAATCATTTAAATCTAGATTGCTTTGCGGCTAAACCATTGTTTTGACAAAAGTTCAGGAATAAAACTTTGAGAGACTAAACATCAAGGATATTTTATTTGTATTTTTAGCAGTGTTTTTTTGTACCTTTTTTGTTGGTTTCTTAACATTGGTGATGTACTCGATATTGTTAATTTGCAGATCTTTATCATCTTTTTGTAATTTTGATATGAACTTGTAGACGATATATTACGCATCTGGTAGTATTTTCATGCTGCACTGTAATCAAGAAAAAGTTGAGTCAACTTTAAAAAACGAAAGTAAAGCAACTGTCTGCAAAGTTTTTGAGTTCATTAAACTTTTAGGTTTTATTCAGGAGTTGGACAAAAGTAAGTTTTATGCCAAATATATCCAATAAATGCAAGGAAAAGCAAACTTTGCATCCCTCCAAATGAGAAGAATGACATTGCCAAACTTATAATTAAAATTTGCTGGACTTATAGTTAAATTACTGACATAAGTTGGCACAACTACCCTTTTGGTTAAGTTGACTGAACTCAAAAAAGCTTTGCAGCCAGTTGCTTTACTACTGAGTCAATTGTCAAAAGTCAATCCTTAAAATAAGCATTTGCAAGTATGTGGTGGAGTTTATCAATGCAAACAGCTCACAGCATGTACTTCCTGGTAACACATTTTCAAAATGGTACAATGCAGTAAACACGCAGCCGTCTAATGGCTTCCATGAATGAGTGTTTTTTTTTTACAAAAAATGATTTCTCTTCGAACAAAAAAGTCAGGCGTTAGTTCTCTTTATTTTGAATGTGACATTGAAAAGTTGTCTTTCATTGTATAATGTTCACACGAGATTTTGCCCTTGTCTGCCACCTAAAAAAACTCTTTCGTGAGTAAGCAATAGATCCTGAATAAAATGTGTTTATCTTTCTGAATGATGCTGGCAAACACTGCAGCAATCCTGTGACCCATTCCTACTAAGAATGATCTGAAATCCCACAGTTAGAGAGAGATCTTCGAGAAAAGCCCACAAAGAAACTACTGAGAGTAGCCTTTAACCTAAATTATTTACAGGGAAAAATACAGTGAAAAGTCGATGTTGCTGTGGCAGAGTGTGCAGTAAACTCTGCAGAGCTGGATAAAAGCGCTGGTTTATTTGGTGTCAAGGCGTTTCATCCTAAAAGACACTTGTCATCTCAGATTCCCTCAGCCCCACTCCTGGTTCAGAGCTTCTCTAAACTTTATATCTACGCCGTTCAGCAGCCTAAGCATGAGGAGAGCGTTGTAGAGCGCTTAAAGCCAGGCAGCCCTGTGTGGCGACACTGAGAGGAGCTGGTACGTTTTCCGGCAGTAATGAAATAATAAAATTCAACGGTATATATTTTTTATAGCTTTATCATTTTTTTACAGACCCCCCCTAGAAAAACACAAGTGCCAAGTAGCTACAGTGTGGATTGTGGGGTTTCTCTAGTCACAGAAACATTTTCAATATCAAAACATTTCTTTCTCAACTTACAGTCCAGTTGTTTCATTTAATATTTAAGGCGAGACACGGCAGGTTGATTACTGACATAAATATGACCAGAAATGTATTGCAGGTTTTCTGTAATTTTCTGCTTTCGTATAAAAATGGTTACATAAATGGTCAATGGTTCTAGATGCTTTTAGGCACTCAAAGCGCTTTACATCAAGGAACCAGTCACCTATTCACACTTTCATTCACACACCAGCGTAAGCAGACACTGGAGGCAAGGAGTGTCTCGCCTTATTTAACCATCTGGATGCCTGAGAATGTACATCGTTTTAGAAATTGCATCTATATAGCAGCTCTTATTGGAAGATATAATGTAGGACTGACCCCCTGATTCCACTATGCGTGTTTGTTCTGCTCCGCAGCATTCGCCTCCGAATGACTGCCAAAATCAACTAAGCTTGTTTTCAGTCCTGGCTCCTGTCCCCCGGAATGCTGATACACGAGGAGCTCGAAGAGAGCATGCAAAAGGCAACGAGTTTGTGAAATAAGAAATTTAAAAGTAACTATTTAGGACCAAAGAAGCTGAAAACTCCTGTTACATCGGTGATCACTTTGAGGAAGCCCACATCCCTTTCACTTTCACATTGTTTTTTTAATGCGTTCAAAGGGAAATACAAAAACTTACTGAACTCCTTCGCTCCCGTGTGCCAAATGTAGATCGTTATTGAGGGGACCTCCGCGTCCCGTCAGTGATTAAACCGCAATTAAACAAATCTGATTGCATAGGTTCGTTTGAGTTTTCTACTGCCGCAAACAATGCCGTGGGTCCCAGACTGATGATTATCATTCTGGCCTTGCCCTCTAGTACCTCGGAGGCCCACCAGGGGACCCCGGACCCCACTTTGGGAACTACTGTCTTATCATTTTATATTATGGAATCAAACATACTGTATTAGTTTAGGTGATCCAATCATAGTTCCTGTCCCAACTTTGATTAGATGCCGCTAGCATTAGCATACATATTGCCGGGCGATCAAAAGTACATTTAAACCTAACTCGGCAATTGAATTCTTCACATTCTGAGCATCAAAATGAGGTGGTGAAGGTTGTATTTTAAAAGTGAGAGCCAAAACAAATGTCGATACAGATGACCACGCGTCATGCAGGGGGGCGTGGCCTCTCATTGGAATCACAATTTTTCCCTCTTTTTAGCCGTTTTCTGTCAGACTACAAACATATTTATCACACACCACTGAAGTCCAGCCAAAATCTGGTCCATGTGAATGTTTTCCCCCCGCAAATTGTTCAGTAGATGCAAAAAAAAAAAAAAAAAAAAAAAAAAAACACGACACTCATTAGTTAACGTAGCATGAAGCTAATGTTAGCTACGCTGGTTAGCATTGTCCCTTTTTTAAGCATTTATGGGCTGTTGAACCACTTTGCTCCTCTCCGTGAAAGTTAGGAGTAAGCGAGAAACTTGCGAGGGACTGGCGAAAAGCGGAGGTTACCCTTACCGCAATGAAGAAAACAAAAAAAAAGCTAATCGCAGGCTAAAAGCTAAAAACGAGTTCGCAAATGAGAGCTTGAAAAACGTGCTGCCGGGAGAGGCTTGTCAATGGTGCAGTTACGCCTTCGTGCCCGGGTCATTGCCACGGCGATTGTTCAGAAGTGACTGATCAGTTCAGTATCGGATATTTATAATCAATACCCAAGATCGTATTTTTCCAGTATCGGAATGTTGCATCCCTAACTAAAAGTAGACGGCACGGTAGCACAGTGGTTAGCGCTCGTGCTTCACAGCTAGAAGGTCCGGGTTCGATTCCCACCAAGGCCGGGGCCTTTCTGTGTGGAGTTTGCATGTTCTCCCCGTGTCTGTGTAGGTTTCCTCCGGGTACTCCGGTTTCCCCTACCACTAAAAACATGTACAATAGGCCCGGATGAATGAGAGTGTGTTTGAGAGTGCGCATGGGGGACGACGGATGGAAATGAGCCCAAGGCTACAATCCGGTGTGGCTTGTTCATTAACTTGCACTGTCCCTACCAAATAAACCAATAAACAAACAAATAAACAAACTGCCAACAGGACTAGTGCGATTTTCTCACCCTATTGGCTGATGAAATAATCCGAAACAAGATGAAATGTATTGAATAGGGATGTAACGATTCACTCAAGCCCCGATTCGATTTCCGATTTTAAGTTCCCGATTTCGATTTTTTTAAACCTTTTTTTAAGAAAAGAATATGACTCATTCATACCAATGTTTCTTTTGTTTTAACATATGCATTTTTGTCCTTGTAACAAACTGCCACTGTCTCAGTAAGAGAACTTTACATTACAAAAAATTACAAGACATGAAAATGAACTATAATCTTTTTTTTTTTTTTTGCAGTTTGAACATAATACTATTTAGAACTAATTTTACAGTGCAGTTTTTTCACCCTCGAACGCCTCACTGCCTCACAGTGCAGCCTTTGTAAACATAAGGAGGAAAAAGACATTACAGCTCCCTGTAGGATTATTTGACAAGCGGACATTTGATGAGGATTTCAGCAGAATCAGAGCAGGTTGGTCAGATGTTTGTTAGTTCACGATCTTTGGTAAAATTCTGTCAAAATGCTAAACCCTGCATTAGCCGCTAACGCTAATCTCGTAGCTGCTAACTTTAGCTGCTTCAATGCCTACACGTGTATGTGTTTACATGGTGTGGCGTGTGTTGGGGGTGAGGCGGGGGAAGCTGTGGAGCTTTTCTGGAGAAAAAGTTAACGTCGTTAGAAACAACGAGCTATGTTCCGGTCTATTTTGGTCGCGCAAAATGGAGTAGCTGAGGGTGGCATATTAAATTGATTTTAATGAATGAATCGTTACAGCCCTAGTATTGAAACAAGTTCGAAACATCTCAGAATAAGTGAAATAATCTAATTAAATCTTAACTAGTCAAAAACACAAGAAAAAAACTCATATTGAGATGCCGGGTTTGAGAGCCCTAGAAGATGACTTCATGAATATAGTAAAGAATTGGAAAGCAGATGATTCGCTTGACATACAGTGAAAGAGCTTTTTGATGTGCAAAAAGCTTTATTCCCCTAAACTAAGAAGCAGCAAAACTCCATTACCAATTCCAACTCAAAGAAAACTTCTCTCGAATAATGTGCCTCGCCTCGTTCCTAAAGCACAAATAAGGTTTATAACTTTATAACGATGGCCGTCTCAGTGGAAACTTTCAGAGGTGTTTTTTTATTTTTTATTCTTTATCTGTGAAGACCGCATTGCTGTAAACACTACACTCTCATGATGGCTTTGTAATGAGAAGCCACTGCGGCGTCTCATTTCCCGACTCCGCGTGAGTTTGGCTTATTAGCCTTGTTTCTGTCCGCTAATGAAACAGTGCTGTTATACGAGGAGAGAAAAAAAAAAAAACACCGGCCAAACATGCTTCAAATGACCACTGCATAATTGCTGTTGCCACGCAGTCTCTCCCCAGGCCAGCAGCCGGCTCAAAGGTTGGAGGCTCATGAACTTAAAGACCTCTCTGATCTATTGTCAATCATGTTTACCTATAAAGTATTACAGGTACGAAACTAACACTAAGGTCTGGCTATAAGAAAAAAAAAAAGTAACATATAAACTATTACATTGACCTTCCACACTTGATGATTGGGACACTTAGGACTGTGCAATTATTCAAATTTAAATCAAATCGTGATTTATTTATTTTTTGTTGAAATGTCTGCGGCCCAATGTGGCAGTAACAGACTTTCGGGGGGAAATGGAACCTAATTTATGCTAAACAGTACTGAAGAGGAAAGCATTAGAGGTTTTCCGATACATCGGGCCGATATTTTGGTATTTTTATCGGCCGATAAAAAGCTGATATCTCCGGAAACCGAAATTGGTACACTTCCTGTTTCTTGCAATGGAAAGAGCACGGTCAGAGCTTTAAAATGAAACCTCCCACAACTCCCTAGGCCTCAACATCGCAGTGTTGAGGCCTAAGATCTTTACTGATCTTAGGTTGGAGGCTGGAGGACGCACACAGACGCTCCCGGACGCTCCGTGAAATTACTATCTATTTACATGACATCGCCACCCTAGAAGTTGGATTTTAATTGTTCGAGTCTACTAAACCCCTCTCTGCAATTCCGGAGTTGCTGCATGCAAAAAACTGGACTGCAAAGAACAAAAGGACAAAAAGTTGGTAGGCTAAGTGCCAGCTAGCACTACTATAGCTGGCAACTGAATGAATGGCTACAGCTGATTGAAGTAGGTGGAAGCTAGTGGCAAAACAGCAAAATGCCCCTGGACAATGAAGTTATGTGCTGGTGTGATAAATCACGCCATGAGGCTGAAGTCATGTGCTCTAATTGTCAAAAGTACATGCACTATGAGTGCCTCGGGCTATCGGTTATGCAAATAAGCAACCTCATAAATCAGGAACCTGGACTGTACATCTGCAAACTGTGCAGCCAAAAGATGACCAAAAAAGATGTTAATGCCCTGAAGAAGCAATATCCAACCAATATTTGCTATGAATATGATCCTGCTACCTACGACGCAGTCTCCCATAACTCATGGAGAGAATTGAAAATCGAGTAATTGCTCTTGAGACCAAACTACTATCAAGCGTCGTAGACATCTCAGCTGACGTGCAAACTAAAATGAAAACCTTTGCTGAGGCCGTAGGGCAGGGAAGACCTGCAGCAACAGGACGCACAACCAATGCGCCTTACCGAGCAGATCCATTACGCACAATATTGGTTACTAGTTTGACTGACGCGAAAAGATTCTCAGTGCCTTCTGAAATTAAGCGGCTAATCACAGAAAGTCGACCTGATGCTGTGCCTCTGATCTCATATGCTAGACTGTTAAATTCTGGCAAGTTACTAATTGAACTAAAAGAAAAGTCGCACCGAGATGTGCTGCTTACCGGCTGGGATTCGCGGCTGTTTGGGGATGGCGCGGTCCTGTACCCGATGGGTGGCCACTCAAATCAGCGTCAACAAAAGTGGGCTATTATCACACATGTCTCCCGGGAAACGGACTTCGTGGATTTCGAAAAAGAGTTGAAGTCGGAATATCCCTCGGTGAATCAGCTGACCAAGTTTCCTCCACGTGAGCAGAGTAAACATGTCTCGCTTAAGCTCAACATCAGTGACCAAGCGGAATACTCCAAAGCTCTTCAGTATGGCTTTCGATACGGTTTCTGCTTTTACCGACTCCAGCCACTTGCGCCTCGCCCTATGCGATGCTTTAATTGTCACAGATTTGACCATGTCGCCAGTGTCTGTCGATCACAACGCCGTTGTGTAAACTGTGGCTCTACTGACGCTGACCACGCCCACTCCTGTACAAGTGACCCAAAGTGCTGTAATTGTAGTGGGATGCACGCGGCCAAAAGTTCCACCTGCCCCGTGTATCTTAAGCGTTTTGCAGAAATAAAGCAAACGATAGTTCATGGATAACATCTCGAATAATACTAATATATGTTTTACCAATATCAGAGGCCTTTACGCTAATTATGATGAACTCTCCTATTATATATTACACCATAAACCCAGTGCTGTATTTGTCTCTGAAACATTCTTAACTACTGTAATGCCAGATCGGGTATTCACCATTGAAGGTTATGATTTTATTCGCAAAGACCGCCCCTCATTTGGAGGGGGGCTGGCCGTCTATATACATAGTTGTGTGAAATATAAACGACATGTAAATCTAGAAAGCAAGGACTTTGAAAGCCTATTTTTTCATTGGACTTAGACTATGTAAACTATTTACTACCTTCATATACCGCAAACCTGATGGAAACATGTCAATTCTTAACCATATTGAAGAGGCACTGGAGAATAGTCCTGTCAGTTCCAATTCTTGTAATCTCATAATTGGTGATTTTAATGTACACAATGCTGAATGGTGGGCCGAAGACAAAACTGACCAGCAGGGGTTAGAAATGGAGTTATTTTGCATCCAACATGGTTTGACACAAATGGTCACCTCACCCACTCGATTTCCAGACCGGCTGCCTGGGACACCATCTCTTATTGACTTGGCATTAACTGACACCCCTGATATTTTCTCTGGTGTGTCTGTGACTGCTCCACTTGGAACCTCTGATCATGGTCTTATCTATATTTTCCTGCCATATGTTAAACCAGTTTCTGAGATACTACAAATAGGAAATCAGTCAATAGATGGGACTAATGATCTAACTTATCTTGATTTCAAACGGATAGCTCACTGGACACAAATTCGTCAGGCACTCAAGGACTATAATTGGACCTCTGTGTTGTCTAGTAATGATGTTGAGACAGCTTCAGAGAATTTTTACAAAATTGTCATTTCCATATTGACTTGTTTAATACCAGGTCGAAGGCGCTGTAAGGCACAAACAGATAAACATAAATTGCCCTTCATCACCTCTGACTTCATAAGGTTAAAAGCATTAAAGCATGCACATTGGTCAAACTTTAAGACAACAAAGAGTGAACATGATCTACATGCTTTTAGACATTCCAGAAATGCCCTGCGTGCTGAGATAACTCGTATTAAAAAACAGTATTATACACAACAAGCTCAGAAACTGGCTACAAGTTATTCACCAAAACACTATTGGGGTATGCTTTCTGAGATGTATAAATTTTCAGACTGTCATGAAAAAATACCTGAGCTATCACATGAAAATAAGACATATACGAGTGATATTGCAAAAGCTAACATTTTGAATCATATATATACCTCCAGTGTTTATGAGGATCATCAAGAATATGACTTTCTACTACCTGAAACTAAGCATGGCTTATTGACTGAGGTGCATGTATCTTCAGAGAGCGTGTACCGTAAATTGTGTAAACTTGATGTCTCAAAAGCCAGTGGCCCTGATGGCATACCAAATGTATTTCTGAGAAATTGTGCCCTTGAACTTACACCTGTGCTGACTTACCTGTGTAAACTGTCCATCAGCGATTCTAAAATACCTCAGATATGGAAATCGGCCTATGTGACACCGGTTTATAAGCGCAAAGGAGATCGGACAGATCCAGCAAGCTACAGACCAATATCACTAACTTCTTGTGTTGGGAAAATTCTTGAGAGTATTGTAAATGACAGGCTGATGACATTTTTATTGGAAAATGTATTGATTTCTAAAAATCAGTTTGGATTTTTACCCAAACATTCTACACTGGATCAATTGGCACTGGACTATCATACCTGGGTAAAGGCTGTAGACCTAAAGGAAACATGTGTAGCAGCATTCTTGGACCTCAGCAATGCATTCACAGCAGTACCGCATAATGCCATTCTGCAAAAACTCCCAGCATTTGGCATTCATGGTAAAATGCTGGCCTGGATTCGTGATTATTTAAGTAATCGTTTTCAGCAGACACGAATAGGGCATTCTTTTTCGTCACCTTTACCAGTGCAATCCGGAGTACCCCAGGGAAGTGTAATTGCTCCAACTCTGTTTATATTATTCTTAAATGGCCTACTGACTGTTTTGGAAGAATGTTCTGTGTTATTACTTCAAAGTATTAATATTATTCCAGCAGCATATGCAGACGACACAATAATCACAGTTTCCAGTACACATCCAGCTTTAGCTATTGCTGGTCTGAATTATGCGTTGGCTACTGCTAGCCGTTGGACCAAAACCTGGGGCATGAAGTTTAATGCCTCTAAGACTGTGTGTCTGTGCTTCACAAAGCAATATGCCAGCCGCTTAAACAACCAGGTTGTGTTTGAGGGTCAGACCAATCCCTTCTCAAATGAGACAAAACATCAGGGGGTCATTCTTACGAGTGACCTCAAATTTAAGCGTCATATCGAGGAGACTTGCAAAGCAGCTCGTAAGGAAATTTTTGTTCTGAGACTTCTTAAGACAAAGTTGCCACCGAGAAGCAACGAACTACTGCTGCGCATATACAAGGCCTACATCAGATCTCGATTGGAGTACTGCTCAGTGTTGCTATGTGGTATTGGAAAAACATTGGTGAATTGGTTAGAAAGCCTACAGCGGAGATGTATGCGCATAATTCTCCAGCTGCCATACCGTGCAGAAATAGCACCTGAGCACTATAGAAGGCTGGGTTTGATCACACTGCAAACAAGACGTAATTTTGCTCTGTCATGTTTTGCTTATAAAATGTATCATGGGCTTTCACCCAAAGCTTTGGACCAATACCGCCCTACACAAAAGGTTCTACCTTACAATGTGCGCCGACCGAACTATGTGTTGCCTGATGGGACGCTGCCTATGGCGGGTATAGTGCGGAGGTCGTGTTTTGTTCTGGCTACACAAATGCTTAACGTCCTGGACTATGACTGTGTCACTCAGCATGGGTCTATGGGGGAATTTAAGGGGTACCTGACAAGCCATTTCAGAAACGAACACTTTGTGAATTTTCCATTTTGTTAGGACCTTTTCTTTTCAACTCTTCCAACGGTCTTATGGCCACGGAATCTAAATGTGTATTTTTAAATTAAATTGTTATATTTGTGCATATATTTTAAAATAATAAAGGATGTAAAAAAAATAAAAAGTATATCGGTCAAAGGTTTGTTCACATCAGATCGTATTCTATATACGTATTTTTATGTTGCAGGCTTTTGCTTATAATTTCAGAACCATAAGAGACTTACTGTTTTTGTTTGTTTTGGAATCTGCTGATTTGACATTTAAGACAAGATAAGACATTTGGAAAAATTGGCCGAAAATCTCACCCGTGCATATCGGCATTGGCTAATAAAAATCCCCCAAAATCAGTATTGGCGTTAGAAAAACCCATATCGATCGACATCTATTAAAACTCATGAGCCTCATACAGAGACTGGAAAATCCACTTAGCACAAAAACCTACAAAACCTGATATAGAAAAATGTAAGTCATTTTCAGATTCTGCGTTGCAAACATTTTCTAAATCAATTGATCTGTTATCTGCCATCTTAGGGTTAGGTTTAGGGTTAGAGTTATTTTCTCCAGTTATAGCCAAATCTCAAAGCATATTGACAGAAGAGCTTACAGCCTATTATGCCAGTATGATACCTCATTTGAAAGCCAAGACCTTCTAGTTTCTTAAAATTTTGACAGGTTGAAACATTTTAGACAACGAAAAGAAAGCTATATGACTATAGGCTGACAGATTGTAAATTTATATGATTATACAGCGCCTGTGGGTACATTTGGTATAGCAGGGCTGAGCGATATTGAAGTGTGTATATATATGTATATTTTTGTATGATCAGAATGAAAAAATGTGTGAAAGAGAATCTGCCTTGGTATAAATCTTAAGTACCACAGTGTTTCCTCTATGTTAATTATTGGTCCGCACACACTACACGATTTTGATACTATTCTCAGTCCTCCTGAGTTGTGTCTAGTCGAAGGCAGTCACAGAGAGTCGTGTCGCGTAGTGTGGGGGGGGTCACGACTGGACTCGCGTTCGAATCGTGTAGTGTGGGCAGCAGTCAGGCGCAACTGGACTACAGTCGCAGGAAATCAAACATGTTTGATTTTTAAGCCTCGCCTCGCCGCTAGCAGCGCCGCTCACCTCTCTCCGCTCTCTCCTCCATCTCGGGGCTGAGGCCCGTCTCCTTCTCTTATTAAATCCACTGAAATACGCCCCGGCTTCTTGGTGTCGCCGACTTTTATCTCCATTTGACAGAACTATAGCCAAGTTGAAGGCTTCATAGCAGTAGTAGCCTTGCACCGCGATGTTGTGACACTGTTGATACCGCTGACCAGTTGGGACACGCACATGTTTTCCCACGCTCACAAACACAGGCCTATCTTTGTGGATTTAGGGTCAGTTTTTGAAACCGGAGGAGAAATGAATGAAATATGCCTCGTTGTATGTGAATAGAGGTGAATAAATACTGTATACATTTGTTTGTGTTGCAGCAAAGTGTCAGTTCCATCTCATACTAGGCGGGACGGGACGGGGGGTGCTTTCAGCAGGCCTGCCCCCACTGCTAAAAAAATCCTAGAGGAAACACTGTACCATATGGTGCATTTATTTTGTACGACTGTAAACAATTTTTGTACGATCATAAACGATTTATATTAATGCACACACATCGGTTTCTTGCACGAGTGTTTGCTGAAAGTTTATGTGATGTTACTATGAATGAGAGATCAGGGGTCGGTTTTTATAAGTTCCTTGAACTTCTTCCTACTCCTTTTGAGCACAGTAGTCTTCGTTTTAGTTAGTTGTTTTGTTTTATTTCTTCTGTAAAAATTCTTCTGTTAAAAAAAAAAGGTTTGAAATACTTTTCTGCTCAAATGAATAAATAAATGAAATGAAAATGAAAGCTCATTCATTGTCAGTCGATTATGTGGTAGTGAAAGAGTTTGGACTAGACTTAAATGGAAAGCACTCACATTTCTTGTTTGAGCTGAAGTTTATTTTGAAAAGTGTATTTTCTGTTTTGAAAGTGGGAAACATTGTCATTCTGCCCGGCCTTGAGTGACTGAATCCACCAAACATCACAGTGAAAAGACGACCACTGTCACTCTAAACACATAAAATACAATAAAAGTACGACACTCACCGGTATCAGGCACCACCAGCCGTCCCCCGTTGTGCCCGAACGCCCCCGTGATCCGCTGGTGCTCCGTGCAGAGGTTGACCGGTCCGTTCAGCGTCATGAGACCTTTCTTCCTCCGGTCCGCCGTGCCGCAGTAGTCCCGGCTCAGCTCGCGGGGGAAGGTTTCCGAGGACGCCTTGTTGTGGTACTCCGCTCTCTCGGCGACTCCCAGCGACACCATGAAGGAGGACTGGACCTTCACCTTGATGTCGGGGAGCGGGTCGAACAGCTCCTTGTCCGCCCCGGCCTGGAAACACAACGGCGTGCTGTAGGTGCGCCCCACTGTCAGGTCCGGCTGGATGGACGAGTTCAACAGCAGCGGGTTTCCTGGAGAGAAAATTTAACATAAGATCGGTCAATTATTCTTGCAGGGTCACCGTAGCTAAACACAAAACCACATCTTAGCCAAGGTCGTAGTCAGGAGCACTGTCTGTAGCTGGATGATTACCATTACCTACAGCGCTGCCCCCTATAGTTCACAGTATATAATCAAGTTACATTTTATCATAATATATTGACACTGGTCCAAGGACCTAAAACCAGCCACTGTCAGTGCTGGCAGGTTTGGCCTCTCAGCAGCAACTTTTTCAATTCCCTGGTAAAAAAAAAAAAAAAAGTAACTTGTTTGATTTTTTTAATTCATTTGGGAGATTATTCCATTCTCCAAGTTCTGAAGAGGAGCAGGTGCAGAGTTCTGTATGATTCTGTACATCTGGGACTAGCCAGCTTTTGTATATTTTCAAAATTTAACAGATTGTATTTTTCAAGAACATGACAGTGATGATGCTGCCTTGTTTTCCTGTCCAAGATTTTTAAAGCTTGTTTGTGGATGGATTCCAATGGCCTCAAGGTTGTTTCATTGGCATGGGACCAGCATGTGATCCAGTAATAACATCGGGACATGATCATTGCTTTAAAAAATGTTTTTTGCTGCCTCCTTTTACTCCCACTGTATGTCATGTGACCATGCACGATCACGTGACACTCATCAGGTCGTGTGCATTTTATTTTAATGCAAGATTTAGATAGACCTCATGACATCAGCCAGTGGAGCTTTTGAACAAAACCTGAGGTATCGTGAGTGAACTGCATTATCACATGGTTTAAAGCTCAAAAACGTCAGTTGAGCAGATCATGATCGGTGCCTTAAAAGTATACATGCATTTCCAATGACATCACGCATAGTTCCGGCAGCCATTTTGAATACTGAAGTAGCATTATGCAGTACTACAACATGTAACAATATCTCTACTCAGGATGAAAATGAAAGACAACTGATTTACAGTGGTATTTTTATGTACCCGGAATCATTGCTCAAGAAATAATAATTAAATCACAGCCCCAGAGATGCACATTTATGTGATATAACCAGCAAATGTGGCACAGACGTAGCAGCTCTGTCTGTCGAGCTACAGCTGGATTTACTAAAGATCTGCTTCCCTCTGAAGACTAAATTAACTCATCAAAGAGGAAACAGAAAACCTTTCTCTGTCATTTTTACAGTTTGTCATGTCAATAGAGTCTCAGTCTGAGTCAGTGTTTAATCTGCTCAAGACGTTAGCATGCTACCGGTTAGCAACTGGCTTCACATTAAACACATGTTTGGCTCACATCTATGAACACTGAGGAAATACTACAATAACAGCTCAGCTCTGACCTCTGTCACATGTTGTAGCCAAGGTGTGGAATGTGGTTCAGGGCTTTCTCTTGGAGAGGTCGGAGCTGAGCTGTTGAAGCTAAATGCTAACCGGTAGCCTGCTAACATCTTAAACACTGACTCACTGGTTTCTTCACTGGGGCCGTGTTTTAACTGTTATCTTCTTGAGCAATGATTACGAGGACATAAAAATGCCACTGTCAATCAGTTGTCTTTCTTTTATATCCTGAGTAGAGATATTGTTACATGTTGTAGTACTGCATAATTCTACTTCGGTATTCAAAATGGCCGCCATAACAACAAAAGTCACATGACTGAAAGGCATGTATAAGCATGAGGCTCTCGCGGCCACAGACCTAAAGGTGAGGAATAACATTTACATCTTAAGTCGAGAACTGCAGAAAGGAAGAAAAAAAGAAAGACTGCTGCTGTCCATATTTGCTTTGACCACACTCCCTCTTAATATTGCAGCCTGTACTGTGCTTTACTTATTTACACACAAGTAAAATTCATGGAGGTTTTAATTATTTAGAGATCCCTCCTCAATAACTCACATCTAAACTATAGTAAAAACACAGCTTTAAAAAAACAAAAGTCTCAAAATGATTCATAGTTTTCGAGTGGCAGCACTTCCACTCCAAGATGTCCTTAACTTTTCTGTTTCTTAATTGGATATTTTTTAATTTGCAGAATCAAAAACAGATTGATCGCTAACTTCATTTTGAGCGAACAACCAACCTCCGTGATAATGAGAGGGTGCCCCGCACACAGTCGAATAAGGTCATGCTTGTTTTCCGCGCTCGAGATGTTCACCGGATAAAAAATTAATTCTTTAGCAAATTATTCAGGGCTTATCGGTTATCAGAAGTGCACATCAGACGAGTGGCGTTTCCTCTGGGTTTTTGAATGCCAAAGTTCATCGGGGGATTTGTGTTTAAAAGTCAGTTCTGTTTGGGAGAGATGTTGTTTGGAAAATAAGGTGATTAAAAAAAAAGTGAATTAAAATAAGGCTAAAAAAACCAAACAATAAATCTGATCGATTGGACCTACAGGCAGCATTTTAGATTTTGTTATGCTTTGGGGATGCATGGAAGTTAGGTGGTTTTCAAGTTTGGACATGGTTTAAACCGATTTAGGTGTAAATTAATCCAATTTAGATCTAATTTTGATGCTGTCCAGGCTTGATATTAGTGTTGGGCGATATGGGCCTAAACATGTATCACGATATTTGTTGATATGTATCACGAAATGACGATATGATATGATATACCGTAAATTCTTTAATATAGGCCGGGGCCTTTATTTACTCAAGCACATCGAGGACCAGGCCTTTATTGGAACCAGGCCAAAATTAGAGACAGGCCTTTATTTCTATTTGAGCAAAACTGACTACCAGTAGAATGAAGAAAAACGAGATTTTTGTCCATTTGAACCAAACACTCTCCCAGCGGCTGGAACATTGACACCTTTTATTTTGTAGGGACAACAGGAAGCGTTTCGCTGCTGTTAGTGGAGCTTTGACATCAATGTCAGTGCAGATTTCTCTACTTTCGTTTTTACCGCGGACTTGGGATTACTTGTTGTTATCTCGTGTAAAAGGCGAGTTTAGACGGAGCGTTTGTGTTTGTGATCGATCATAAAACAGACCTGAGAGAAGACGAGACACTCGCGCCGATCGGAGGAGTTACTTTGAGGCGTGGGACTTACCTGCACACTGAAACCCGCAGGACGCGATGGTGACTTTTGTTGCTTGCCCTGTTTCCAAAAATAGTCACAGAAGGTTTGAAAAGTGGCTAAATCTGTGTTAAAGTTAGCTTGGATCAGCTCCACTCTGCAGCGTCGGCCCTGGTTCCCGTTTGTTTACTTCCTGCACGTGAGTTATCGTTTACACTAGTTTGAGACAAATTCCGAACATGAGAAATATTTCAACCACTATAGTTTCTAATAATAGTCCCGTCCTGTTTTAGAGACCAGCTTTTATTTGTCTCCGCCAGCTACGAACCCGGCCACTGTTAGAGACCCGGGCCGTAATGGAATACAGGCCAGCATTAGAGAATTTACGGTAATTAAATCCACTCATTTACTAAAGTTCCCTTAAACTATTTCCCAAGTCATGTCTGAGTGGTCAATCCACTGTAATCGGCCTAAACCTGTAGTGAAATTCTGACTCTTTCACAATAAAACTCTCCCAGCTGATGGAACATTGACGGCTTCTGTTTTGTAGGGACAACAGGAAGCGGTTCACTGCTGTTACCAGAACTCTGACATCAATGTCATTGCAATGTCTACTTTCACTTTTCCGCGGACTTGGATTATTTGACTACACTCAATCAAAACTGCGTTACCAGTGTTTTTGTCAAGCCATGTTCAGTTAAAAACATAAAATCTAGATTATAAGAGGAAATAACACTATTTATTAAAAAAGCAAGATCACGAAGTATAATATGTATATTACTGTGCCTTTTTGACATAAAACTAGTGACTTTCGGTAACGTTAACAATGTTTGGCATTGGTAACATGCTGAAAGAAATGTATTAATGATCGCCTTTGTTACTTGCTTTGTACTAGACATCGTACATGAAACAAGACTGTTGTTGTAGTCGTGTTTCGTTTCTGTTAATTATATTCATATTTCAAATAATAGTTTGTCAGTTTGGTTCCATACGATTCCTTATGTAGCATTATTGTTTCATAATCAGTGTTACTCCCTTTTGGAGAATGTACACAGTACATGCGTTTCAGTCATGTAATGATTTATGTAAATGCCATCTTGAAAATGGCCTTTTCTACCATGATCATACTGCGAAGGTATATAATCTAATTTTGTGGTTTGTTGTTTGTTTCCTTGTTGTTTTTCCCTTTGCACTATGTTCCCTTTGCACTATGTTCCTCTTGCACTATGTTCCTTGTATTATTTTATTGTATGAATTTTGGGGGTGGGAGTTTATAAGCTCCTTGCTTCGTCCCACTCCTTTTGAGCAGAATGTTAACTGCTCAAATAAACAAACAAAAAAGGAGGGTAACTGAGGGTAACACAACATTTGTTGCTTACCCTGTTTCCAAAAATAGTCACAGGAGGTTTGAAAAGTGGCTAAATATGTGTCAAAATTCACGACGCTTGGACTAGCTCCACTCCGCAGATTTCCCCTTCGCCCTGCACTCCAGTTGTTTACATCTTGCACGTGAGTTATCATTTATACCCGTATGAGACAAATTCCTATTCCTGGGGGAATATTTCTATATTTCCTGAAACCCTACTTGATATTATCTTGATCTCTGCCTGGTGGTTTTTACAAGATGGTAGATTTTCTGAATGATCAGCCTCCGTAACATTTAAGAAGTCCAGAGATATTTTGGTTTAAAAAATTTTGACCGCTCATGGGACCAAATGGAAATAGTATAAAAATCTTTGATATAGTGTTTAGAATGGGACCAGGAACAAGACCTTGTGAATAACTCAATTTCAGCAAAAATGTCAGATAGAACCTTATCATTCTGAAGGGATGAACTGTTTTTCACTACCCGCCATACACGGCCTGCTTATCACTCCAGTAACTCTTACCCACAGTGTCCAGTGCTGACCGGAGCAGTGGGGCACGACAGGGATGAGAGCGGTGCGAGAGTGTGTGACCCGAACAGAAGGTGCCAGGCTCTGGGCCACGATCAAACCATTACATTTAATTACAAACACAAACAGCTTGATCCGCCCCATCCATCTGCTCCAGAGTCAGGCACGTCGTCGCCGGTAACCCAGCGTGGTTGCCCCCTGCCACCCCTGAAGGACAAGAGCATCGGGGCTGGGATGGGACACAGAGGAAGAGGAGAGGTAAGAGAGAGACAGACGGGAGCAAGTGCGGTTGCTCCCAAGGACAAGAGCATCGGGGCTGGGACGGGACGCCGAGTATAGAGCGGGGGGGCCGAGGTGACTGCTTTGTAAATGAGGGCTGTCCGGTGTCCCGCCGCGGCTTTGCTGTGTGTGGTCATTAACGGTGGAGGGGAGCCAAGCACAGTCGCAGAGTCCTTGTGGCCAGATGCTGCGGGGCTGAGGCGAGGGGGGCGAGGCGGGGGGCTAATGCGCGGTTATTTTTGGAGGCGCCGTTAATTACCCGTGGACGCGTGACGACGTGATTGGTGGACAGTGTTTGTTGACGTGTCTGTTGTGACTTGACTCTCAAAGTCCAGGGCGCCTGAAGTTGTCCGTCCTTTAAATGTGCAGCTCTACACCAAACCAACTTTTTTGGCTGTGTGAGTCATCCGGGTTTGTCTCATTGTAAAAAAATAAAAAAATAAAAAGTAAATATAAAGTCTTTCTCATACCTGTCAAGTTTCGGATTTGAAAATACAGGAAATTTTCCGGCGCCCGCTGCAAACGGTCTCACCAGCCCCATCAAGCTCCACGACGGGTCAAAATACGGAAGTTTCCCGGCCAAAACGGGAGACTTGACAGCTACCCAACCTCGCGACAACTGCCACTCAGGCTTCTGCCCGTGGCAGTTCTTGCGAGGCAAGTTCATTTCAGAGGGGCAAAGGAGTGTTTTTATTGTATATTTTATTATAATACGGGAAGACGGCGGGAAAGTGGAGCATAATGCGGTAGTTTCCCGGCCAAAATGGAACACTTGACAGCTATGAATTCTTTAATACAGTACTTTTCTTATAACTTGTACCCAGGGGTGAAAGTAACTTTTTTTTCTTGCCGGTACTATGTCATATATACTGTATATATATATATATATAAATAAATAAATAATATAGCCAGTTTTGGGAGAATACTTTAGTAACGTATTCCACTGCTTAGTCCAAACAGAGTACTGTATTCTGAATACTTAGAATATTCACGTTTATTTTCATAATGTTAATGCATAAATGCAGCACATGATTAAGAAGATGTTTAAGCTATTGTTACATGCCTGTTACCAACTTATTTACCACTAATGTGGAATGCAAAAACAGCACTTTGCAGAGCCCAAGAGCCCAAAAGGACAGAGCTAAACTTTTCCCCGGCCATTTTGACCCTTTTTGTCTTCTTAATGTTATGATTATGAAACTGAAATTGAATGAACGAGTACTTTGATGTATTCCTTTAATATTACTGTATTCAGTAACTGTACCTGAATACAGTTACCCAAAATGAGTATTCTAAATATTCTAAATACATGTATTCAGTTACTACCAACACTGAATATAGCAGTGTTTTCATAACCAGATCTGTTTCAACGGCATAAACATATGCATTTGTTCTTAATTAAATTCCCACAACTTTACTTTCACACGTGTCATCTGTGGACTAGGAACAAATATCCAAAACGATTTTGAAAGAAATCAAACCGGAGATAGGGGAGTATTTACATCTATCTTTAGATCCTCGTGTATGTCATGCCTTTCACAACAAAGACTTTTGCTTTTATTTTGTAAGGCCAACAGGAAGCGCTCAGTTCTTATTATGCTACTTGACAAACAGGGAACTTTAGAAATATTTACCATTGTTTTGGTAAAGGATTGAACATTTCCAAGACATGGATAAGCAGGACATTTGTGACGCGTTCCACAACTGCAGAGAGAGATTCGAGAGGGAGAGGCGGCGGACCCAGCGCGGATTTGTTCGCTCCTCCTTTTTCGCAGGTAAACAATGTCTACACGCTGTGAAAGTGTCACACAAAGGAAAACCAATAAAGCCAAAAGAGCCCGTATAAGGGGACTCTCATTCTAATGTGACAGCTTTAGGTGGAGGAGCGCATGTGAGCCGTGGCGCTGACGGCTCTGTTCTGTGATGTGTAAAGACGCACAGGTGCAGAAAGTTACCGTGTGTGCACAAAGTTCAGGGACAGAGCAGATGAGATCCAGTCTGCCGAGTCTCTATATTGCATTTAAGTGGCTGAACTTCAATGCGTTGGTCTACTGTTTTGTGCGTAAGGTGAGAGAGCGCACCTCTTCTCCTTCCTGGTACGGCAAATATTTTAACGGAACGCAGTACCGGACCGTACCAGCTTACTTTCACCCCTGCCTGTACCCTAAAGTGATATTTAAGTGCAAATAACATAATAATCTGTGTAAAATCCAGTCCTATTTTGTGAAGAGGATGAACGAACGACCGAAATATTTGTAGCTAGAAGGTCCCAGGTTTGATCCCCGGCCAGAGGGGACATTTCTGTGGAGTTTGCATGTTCTCCCCGTGTCTGTGTAGGTTTCCTCCGTGCACTCCGGTTTCCCCTACCATTAAATTCATGAACAATAGGCATGAATGAATGTAGAATGTAGGTGAGTGGTTGGTGGTGGTCAGTGCTTCAATCAATGCAGTGGCAGCCTCGCTTCCGTCAATGGGCAGCTGTGGCTACAACAGTAGATTACCACCACCGAAGATGGTGTGAATGACTAATGAGTACAGAGAAAGTCGCAGAGAAACTTGGTAAAACAAGCTTGTAAAGCGCAAAACAAGTGTAAGCCATCATTATTATTAATACAGCAAAGGTCTCCCATCGTTTGATGCGACTATTTTATAAGAACAATCATTGTCATAGCAGCAAATGTTACGTGTTTTGTCCTTAAAGGAACAGGCCACTGTTTTTACATACTGAGATATGTTCTTACCTTAGCTTAGACGAGTTCATTTGTACCTGTCTGGTCTCCACGTGTGCCTTCCGTAACGTAAACACAGCACAGACAGCGTTAGCATTTAGCCTCTCTCTTCTCCTCTATAGCTCCAAACGAGGTGAAGATAGAAGCTACCAAACTCTTCCACGTTTTCCCTATTTAAATATGGTTACGTGAGGTGTTACACTACAAAGTATAATTACACAAAATTAAACAATGTGGATTTTCTAAGCGGATAAAAAGGGGAACTATATTGTAAGGCGTAATAATACCAGGAGTAATTCGGCATCCGCGCAGTGATATCTTCACTTTACTGTGCGGATGCCGAAGTATTCCTGGTATTATTACGCCTTACTATATAGTTCCCCTTTTTATCCGCTTAGAAAATCCACATTGTTTAATTTTGTGTAATTATACTTTATGGTGTAACACTTCACGTAACCATATTTAAATAGGGAAAACGTGGAAGAGTTTGGTAGCTTCTATCTTCACCTCATTTGGAGCTATAGAGGAGAAGGGGAGAGGCTAAATGCTAACGCCGTCTGTGCTGCGTTTACGTTACGGAAGGCACACGTGGAGACCAGACAGGTACAAATGAACTCGTCTAAGCTAAGCTAAGAACATATCTCAGTATGTAAAACGGTGGCCTATTCCTTTAACCTGTTGTTAACTTGTAACAATGAAAGTGCTCGTTTTTATCAGCAAATGTAAACCAAAGTAATGTGAAGCCAAAATATCAGCAAGAGCCTCACAAGATGGAGTGTGAAATCTTACAGCGGTCCACATTGCAGCATCCCGTGGCCACTCAAAGCACTTTACATCAAGGAATCATTCGCACATTCAGACACCAACGATGATACATGTAGTGGGACTAGTTTTGAATAGCAATCTATGAAAGATAACCTAAATAGCATGTAATACCCTTCAAATATCGCCCCAGTGGAGTAAAATCCTCACTCACTCCTTTTCGCTAGCGCTGCTCTTATCAAACTACTACACAGCTCCCTTTCTGATTTAAAAACTCTTCGTGAACGATGTTAGCCAAATAGCCTGTGGTCGAACTCCTTATTAAAATGACTGACGGTACAGCTCATCTGCCACTACATCATATTAATACCCCCCTCCATCCTCCATCCGTGCGTGTGACTGATGCCCCTGTCCGTTTCATTGATAAACAGTCTGGGGGCGAGCGGGCAACCCTGTCTGCAGCCTGAACATCGGACCCTTCTCTTGGACGTTGGATCGCACTAATGTTCCTTTGCCTCGCGGTCGGATGGAGAGAGGGGGGAGAGGAGAGAGATCAGATTATTGCTGGTGTGTGCATCTTTAAGAAAGGGGCAGGGAGAGAGGGGTGAAAAAAAGGGAAAATGGCAGCGGCGAGATGAGAGGAGTTAATGAAATGTACCTGGGCTTGAATACCTGGAGGGATGAGCTGGAATTGGACCCATGATTAAAAGTCAGTCAGAAAGAGAGAGAGAGAAAGGTAATGTGGAGGGTGAGAGAAAGGGGGTCAGCGCTGGATCGAGTTACTCATCCAATATCACTGGATACTGCAGTGGCTATACACTATATTGTAGGGTATTAGCATTTAAAGACATTGCTGATTAGGTTAGTTCGGTCCTTTGGTATTGCCAGAGTCATTTCATATCGTCCGATATTTTTTTGGCTAGGTTCCTGGCTTAGATCATACAGGAGAGGTTCTCAAATATTTAACACCAAAGTCAGAATCAGAATTGGTTTTATTGCAATTGTCAGTGAACAGGTTCGCAAACTAGGAATTTTCTACCGTGCAATCGCGCAATAACACAAAACATAAAACTTGGGCGAGATAAATAATAACCTATAAATACTTGAAAACTATGAAAGTACCACTGTGTCTAAAAAGAAAAAGAAAAAGGTTTATAACAGAACTAAACCAGGTCGAAACATAGGATGAAATCAATCCAAAATAGGACCAGACAATGCCTAAATCATGACTAAACAAACTTCTAGAGGACAGTAACATTGAAGAAGGAGGTATTATGCTTTTTGCAGGTATTTGATAATAATCTCAAACACATCTTTATCACGATGTACACAATATTGATCTAAAGCAGATGAAACCTGTACATGCTTCCATTGGGTCAGCTAATAAACAGTAAAAATGTGTCGTACCACAACTACGCAGATGACACTCAGATCTACGTGTCACTGACGGCAGGTGAACATGGGCCTGTAGATACACTCTGTCACTGCATCGAACAGATCAGTTTGTGGATGCAAAACAACTTTCTCCAACTAAACTCAGACAAAACTGAGATCATTGTCTTTGGCCCACAGACACAAAGACAAAGTGTTATCAGTCACCTTGAGTCTCTCGCTCTGAAACCAAAAAATCAGGTTAGAAATCTAGGAGTAATCATGGACTCAGACCTGAACTTAAACAGCCACATCAAAGCAATAACATCATCAGCTTTTTATCATCTGAAGAACATTGCTAAGATCAGAGGAATAGTGTCAAAACCAGACTTAGAGAGACTCATCCATGCATTTGTCTCCAGCAGGTTAGACTACTGTAACGGCCTGCTCACTGGCCTTTCTAAACGAGCTGTTAGAGCTGCAGTACATCCAGAACGCTGCTGCTCGAGTCCTGACAAGAACCAGGAAATACGACCACATTAGTCCAGTGCTCCGGTCTCTGCACTGGCTTCCTGTCACTCAGAGAATAGAATTTAAAACAGCTCTGCTTGTGTACAAGTCTTTTCATGGTTTAGCACCAAAGTACATCTCTGACATGTTAGAGCCGTATGAACCATCTCGGGCCCTGAGAACTTCAGGGAGGGGTCTCCTGGTGGTTCCCAGAGTCAATAATAAACACGGTGAGGCTGCATTTCAGTTTCATGCAGCTAAAATCTGGAACAGTCTTCATGAGGATGTGAGACAGGCCTCAACTCTGACAATGTTCAAATCCAGGCTGAAAACAGCTCTTTTTACCCGTGCATATGAAAACTGAAAGTATTTTATCTGCACTCTTGCCTTTTACTGTAATTGATTAACTTTATGTTGATGTTTTATTGATTGATTTTTATCTGTTTTCTTGTAATTTTATGCAAGTGTGAACCACTTTGAATTGCCTTGTGTATGAATTGTGCTCTACAAATAAACTTGCCTTGCCTTGCCTTGCCATGAAAGATAATATCCAGTAGTTTAATTTAACTCCTTTCATTCTTTAGTTCAGCAGGTACTTGCTACATTGCACGAAACAAATGTCCGCTCTGAATTTATTCGGTGACAACAATAAAAAAGAGTGGAAGCTAAGCAGCATGTCTTATTAGAGCCAGGTTTCCACTTGTTGCAGCGTGAGCAGATACACCGTGGATTTTTAAGGATGTATCGCCTGATAAGCATTTTAATAATTAGAAAAATGCACGAATAAACAAGCAGCAATAGCTTAAAGTTTAGACATTTGCGCTAGCAGTAGAGCTAAAGTTAGCATTTGACCTTAGAAAAGTTTCATGTTATCACCGATCCATGGGGCGAAGAGGCAAAACGACTTCACCAGGGGCCGTAGCTTTAGAGACGAGCCGCGACTCAGGGAACGACAGTAGGCGATCAAGGGATGAGCCAAATCACCCACAAATACATTTCTTTCAGTTGAGAGATGAAATGTGTTTTGTCTGTTAATAGTTAGGTGTGAAGAATGAGACATTGCTTTTATTTTGGCGTGCTGGATCAAAACCGGAAATCACGGCGTGAGCTGTGGAGCTGCCGTTAGCTTAATGCTAACGTTACACGCAGAGTCAATAGACCAACAGGAGGCGCTGTGTGGCTACATTCATGTCGGTTAATGCAGAGTGAGAACTACTTAATGTTTTTTTTAAATTTAAATTTCAAGCCGATGCCCTTCTGTGCTACATTTTAACAACTCGTAAGCCAAAGCAGTGGATTTTACAAGTGGTAGTGCTTTCTAAATGTTTCCAAACAAGAGATGCATCATAGGGGTCCCAATGTTGTTTGGCTACAACATTTAGCTCAACATTAAATTGCCATTCTCTCAGAATACAACACTGATCACCAAAAGAGGTAAGCACTTGGTTAAATATGAAAAATGTATGTGTATATTTGCTTTTAGGCTTGGTGGTATGCATTCTCCATCATTTAAATCATAATGTGGCTGTGTGTCGCGTCTCATGTCCCGACTAAACTGCGTTAAAAATACAGCAGCGCAAATCCCGTGCAATGTTACTCAATCACAAGCGTCCCAAATTTAAAAGCGTTTCCTCAAACTTAAAAAGATATTTTGCCATACTATCAGAACTTTCATTTGGAAGTAGAACAGCTCGCAGCTACAGAAGCATAAGCAATAGAGTTAGAAATGTGCTCTTTCGGTTGTAAATTAAATCAAAGAATATTACTAAAATTGGTTAATAATGTCGGGGAAAACTTAATTGGAAAACTTGGATGTTAACATGCACTTGTGAAAAAGCTTAATTGCTCTTCGTGGGGCATGAAAAGCATGTTAGGCATAAATTTGTCATGAACTAATTAGAAACCATGATATTAAAACCACCTCATCCACGATAATTAACCGTGATAATAAAAATGCTGCATCTCACCATAATTTGCCGGAGGTGAAAAAGACGTTAAAATTGCGATTCCTATTTAGTTGTCTCCCAGAAGTATGTGAGCAATTATCCTGCTTTGTTTATGGAAGAGCCAGTTAAATGTTACTTTCCTTTTGGGGTGACGACTAAAGCAGAAAATAAGCCATCGCTCTGCATTTTACCAGAAGGGATGCACTGTTACCAAAGCAATTAATGAGACAAATGAGAGTCAATGTTGAGTTATCAAATGTTTGGTTTAAATTGTTTTAGCACTGAGCTCTGGCTTCAGTGTACGGTTTCACTTAATGAGTGACAAAAGGGAATCTCTCATAGACACATGACCTCCTCACTGTGAGGCCGGAGTGCTAACCCCATTCATTTGTCATCATGCCGGTCACATATAACCATTGAGAGAATGACCACTGACAACGGCTATGCTTTAAAACAAACAGCTCCACTAAAAGTTTGCTCATACAAAATGTTCCGGTCTTAATCTGAACAATATTCTGAAAGTTTGGATTTTTTTAGCCCCCAAAAGAAATTACCGCTTGAGAGGGGGTGACAAGCAGGGAGAGACATTCAGCAATTGTCACAGTCTGTCAAACTCAAGCTCACGGTGCTGAGGACAGAGTAATGGTCGAGGAAAGTGCTTCTCTTTGGTCTTCATGACTGTTAGGGAAATACTAAAGAAGTCCGGAGAGACATGAGCGGAAGGATGGGACGAAGTCTGGATGTCTTAAGTAGAAGAAGTTTATTACCGTAATACAGGCCTGGAGACATTTGAACAGTCAACACAATGTTCAGGGCACTGACCATTCAGAGTCTGGCGATACTTCCACATGAAGAGAGTTAAATACTCTTGGTTACACATAGGCACTAACAGTCCACGCACTGACAATGTGCCACGTTGACTTAGCCTGGAAAAATCCAGACTCACCGCTGTACCAGCGAGTGAGTCTGGTCACCGTTGCGTCAAATTCATTTCCCACAGCGGTAGATACACAAGCAAACAGGAAGCGGAGTCAACCAATCAGCGAAGGCCTGGCGTCTGCCGTTGATGCGGTGTTATTAGCGGTTTTGCGTTAATATTTGCGCAGGATTATGAATCACGAAACTCACCTACTGTCGATGTGTTTTTGGTCATTTACCGCCGATTGGAGACACGCTTTCTCTCTTTCGTGCGTCGTTCGTAGATTGTTATTGAGGAGACTTCCGCGTCCCGTGAGTGACGCTGCTCGCTAACAACACGTCACGGCAAATAAACGAATCTGATTGCACGTGAACGGATTGATTTTGCCGAAGCCGCGAACGAGGGCGGGGTGACCAGACTGATCCCCCGCTGGATAAAAAATACAGAGGGGAATCATTCTGGTCTCACCAGGCTAACGTTGACTAGGCTACATGTCACATAGAAGGTCGGCGCCCAAATGTACTGATTTAGCGGTACGATATGATAAGGGCAATATGTGAGGGCCCAATTAACTCTATAATTCCCCATCAATGACCAACTGACATTGCTGCAATACCACCCCCTGGTGGCCAGGGGCGACTCCAAAAGAAACTCTGTAAAACGGATTCCAATGTAGATTTTACACTTCCAAAGACTTTTTTTTTCTGGGTATATTTTTAACCACGCTGTTTTTTGTGCTGTATAGAATTAAAAATGTGAAGAAGGAGTCTTTGATTGACAGGGCCTTAAAGGAACAGACCACCGTTTTTCCATACTGAGATATGTTCTTACCTGAGCTTAGACGAGTTGATACATACCTGTCTGGTCTTTGTGTGTGTGCACGCAAAAAAGACCAAAGATGTTGTTAGCATTTGGCCTCTCCCAGCATAAACCTATAGCTCCAAACGTGGGTGAAGTTAGAAGCGACCAAGCTCTTCCACGGGCACAAAGACCAGACAGGTATATATCAACTCGTCTAAGCTCAGGTAAGAACATATCACAGTATAGAAAAACGGTGGCCTGTTCCTTTAACAGAACATGCTCTGTAGGGGGAGCAAGGTATGCCATGTTATTTTCACAAAAAACACTGCCATTACCATGAATGGGGCGCAATGGCTGAGCGTCTATCTCTTGTATGTAATATTTACGGGACAGAGATGTGTTCTACTGTACAGCAGCGGGACGACTTCATCACGGACACTTTCACACGGAGAACTGTGTGAGAGCGTGACTTGAGTGGCAGCAGCCCCCAGCACGTTGGAGCTCATTTTCAGCTACAGGACCTGCGACGACCCGGTCACTTTCACAGAGCACGGAGGAAAACATGAGCACGTAACAAGGATGTAGAGAAACCTTCGTGAATTCTTGGAGACTTACGAGTGTGTCTGAAGGGGCACTGGCTTTTAATTACGTTGGATTTAATGTGCATCCTTTGGCATACTTATGTCACAAATTAAAGCTGTCTTTTCATGGCATAAGTGTAGGCGCTTCTGAAATGTATAATGTTATTTTGGAAGGTTTTGAAGGATTTACTGATCTCTAACTCCTGTTCTCATTGAGCTCTGAATCCTAAACAGCAGGGGAATTATTGTTTTTCAGTTCACACATCCAACTGCAAAAGAAAATCTTTGTTTCTAACATGGCAACAAAATAAAACCAAAATCTTGCGCCTATATCTCCATGAATTATCACCACAAATAAAACATTTTGGCCATTTTTACACTAAAAACACCACAGATTAAATTAATGAAAACTTGCGCTGCATTTTTTTCTAATATATTTACATCAGTGATCTACAGGAAAAGTTAAAATGTGATATCTACATTTTTTTTTCCCCATCTGCGGCTCGCCTATGGACTGTCCTGTCTGATGTAGAGGGGCAGCAGTGATGGCTTTCCGACCCGGGGCAGGCTGTGGTGAGAAGTGCCCTATTTAAACCAGGATTGATGACCCGCTGGCTGTGACTAGACCTTGGTTTGGCTCCTGATCCTCCGCAGTTTTTAAGGGGCCGGGACTCGGTGGTGCAAGGGGGGGTTAGCGGAGGGCGGTGGGTGCGGGTGTCCCAGAGGTGCTTGTCAGGGCGTTTGGTGACGATGGATAGCAGGTCACCACAATAGCCATCACTTGTGCTAACCCAGAAATGTCAGAGAGGGGGGGGGGGGGGGGTTGGAAGAGAGAGGGGAGCGGAGCGGGCGCAGCAAGGCCAAACCGATCCACAGTGTGCAGCTCTAAGACAGGTACAGTATAAAGTAACAAGGAGAGGAGTATGAGGAGTATTTACATAACGGTGTGAGGACACAGCGCCACTCACTTTGCTGCTAATGTGTTGGAGGCTGCATGATAGAAATGCTCATTTGTTTGGGGTTGTATCTGTAACACATGGAACAAATGTGTAGAGGTTGTTATGAAAGTAAAAGTTGGAAAAAAGCGATTGTAAAATAGTATTTGTATGTGAAAAGTTACCATTATTATTATTTACAAATGTTCAAAGTGTCTTTACAAATACTCAAGTCAGTAATTTACAGGTGCAACTCTATGCTCTGTGTTCTGATTCGTCCTGCTGTTACCGCAGCAACCCTGGCCCCACCCCTTTTCTCTTTTCAACAACGACTCGGCAGTTTTCAGCTACAAATCGTTTTGAGACAAATCTGGCACAAGGAATGTCTCAAAAGTGTTGAATGTGTAATTTTTAGAGTTGTACCTGTACATTTATTTTTTAATAGTTGTCTAAACAAAGTTGCACTTGTAAAATAGCATTTTTATGAGAAATATTACCATTATTTTTGACTTACAAATATTCAAATCTCTTTTTTCCACTTTAAATATTTTGAAACATTTTTACCACCATTCATAGTATATATGCAGACATTAATCCATCATGGCAACAGCATAGCAACGAAGTCAAATAGATCAACATCTGGGAACTTTTGCTGAGCCACGCCACCCTTTGGGTGAAACAATTCCAACCAATTGCATTAGTGTGTATGTGGGAACAGGGATCATTTCTCGTTCTGAGGATAAAATATTCCAAACCGGTGATCAGAACCACAGGAAAATGGCCATTCTTGATCACGGACACATCAACTCACTGTCAGAAGACAATTGGAAGATTTTGACCAAGTTTATCGATTGCTACTATCCATTAGGGCTCATTATTGGGGAAATGGCTTCACATTGTGGCCGTGTATTATTTGTTTGTTTGTTGCTTTATTTGTCATTATACATGAACTGTACAACGAAATTTGTCCTCTGCATTTAACCCATCCCTCAACGCCACTGGACGACCCGTAGGGAGTGCTGCGCCCGGGGACTCATCTCCCATGATGTGGAGCCAGGCTAGTATTCAGAAACACCTGGCTGGAGGATTCACCGATTGCACATGTTTTTAGTGGTAGGGGAAACCAGAGGACTCGGAGGAAACTCCACACAGAAAGACTCCGTCCAGGTGGGAATCGAATCTGGGACCTTCTGTGAAGCATGAGTGCTAACCGCTGCGTCACCATGCCGCTCATTGTGATGTCTTTAATCTGTAAATATTCAGACTTATTAAACGTTCTCAGCGTTAGGCCTGATTAATGATTCTCAGGGTTTTAAATGGATATTAACGTTAGCAGCTAGTAGGTTAGCTGCTGAATAAACCGTTTACCATTTGCTCACGAGCTACAAAACTACATCGTAGGCTGTATGCTGTAATCTCCCAAAAAAATTGTGTGGGGGGGGGGGGGGGTTTACCACTGCCACTGATGGGATGTAGACGTTGCTCCCATCTTGGCAAGTCTGCATTGTTATTCTATGGTTGGCCACTAGAATAACTAAAATACCCTCTATTTGAACTAATGTAACTATATTCATTTCAGTTCACAACAAAAACTAAATATTGAGCATCGGTTTAAATGACTTGGAGAATATTATTATTGTTTTGAGCGCTTTTCCCTCATTTTTTTTTTTTTTTTTTAACTTTGCTTGTTTGATGACATGTCAGACTTGAATTAAGAAAGTTGAAACTGCCAATGGGACAAGTGCGATTTTCTCTTACTCTGATCTGAAGACAAAACGTATCGAGTCAGAAACTGGTGAAGTAATCTAAATAAACGACTCAAAGTTAAACCTTTCAGTTAAAGAGTTAAAGGAAGTGACTTGGTTGTTTCAGCTCAAATAAATGACACAAATTTAAAACGGTCTTTTACGGAAGAAATCAACATTATTGTTCTGTTCCCTGGTTCTAGACAAATATTTCGGTATAGGTATCGGAAAAAAGTATCGTTCAGGTATCGGTATCAATAGAATGTAACAGCACCCAGCACTAAGTACTGTATGAGTTGCCAGCTTTATTTTCACAAGTTATTATGTCCGTGGCAGGTCATGAATAACGGGCACTTTTACGTAAGCCGCACACCATCACTGCCCCCAACAGCCCCAGGATGGATGCTCGCCCTCATCCGTCAGTGCCAGGGCCCGTGTGATCGGACGGGGCTGACAGTCAGTCGGGGTGCGGGGCCCGTGCGCGGGGTGTCGATGCGATGGATAACGTTGGGCTCTACAATAACACCGCGCGGGCGTGTTTGTCACAGTGGACAGGACGGCACCCTTGGCCCGATTATGGAGGTATAAATCCTCGTCAGATTGGGAGGTGCCCCCATGCAAACCAACAGCATCCATCACAACGCCGGCTCCTGTCAGGGGGGAGGGGTGGTCTGCGGCTCGGCCTTGTGGTCACCGGCGCGTGTCAAAGCGGAGAGAGAGCGGAGGGAGTGAAATACTGGAGGTGAGGGAGGCAGATGCTTCCTGTGCATTCGGGGTGAGACGGGGTTGTAAATAAACATGTGATATGAATATGACCGTTCTGAGGCGGTGTCGGGCCGCTGTGTTTAACTGTTTTCACTCTCATGTTGATGACATTCAAATATAAAACAAACATATACAAACTTTAATCATCACATTGTTTGTTTGTTTGTTTCTTTAATTTATTGATTTATTTGGTTGCATTTATTTCGGTTTGGTCATTTACACGTCATTCAAAACATGCAACACAATAACTGACCAGGCGCAGGCAGAAGCTAAAGCTTATTGTGCCTGCCCTTAACTTTTAAATCATAAATGCAGCACTTTAATGGCAACAAATATCTGTTTACAAAATTAACATGAGACAACCACTGTCCACACCAGAAGCATATTTAATACATTTTCATTCTGTTGAATATTTTTCCATTACAATTCTCTTGTAAATATTTTTGAACTGAAAAAGAGATGTGGCTTGTTTTAACTCATCGCAGCAGCTATTCCATAATTTAACTCCTTTACCTGATAAACAGTGTTCTCTTAATGTAGTTTGTACTTGTGGTTGATTAAATATACATGTTCCTCTGAGATTATAATTACTTTCTCGCTGGGTAAACAACATTTGCAAGCATTTAGGGATTTTATTATGTTTAGCAGAACTTTGCCGTATAACAATCGACTAAGTCATAGAACTTTAAGATTTTTAATTAAAGAAACAGTAACTTACTTGGTGAATTGTAAGGTGCATAATTAATTAATCTGATAACCTTCTTTTGTAATAGGAAAATTGGATTGGTTGTAGTTTTATATGTATTTCCCCATATTTCGATACCATACGTTAGGTATGGTGTGTGACAAGAGAACCATAAAGTAAATGTAATGCATTTTTGTTCAAAATATATTGCAACTTAAATAAAATTGTTTAATCGTTTTTGATACATTCTTTTGCACATTTAAAATATGCGGTTTGCATGTCATTTTAAAATCAATAATCTTTGTAAGACATTTTTATATGATTTACTCTTTCTATTTCATTTTACTTAGCATACATGGATACATGCATGTAAACCATAGACATATTATTAATAGACCGTCAATACTCACTCCTCCCCGTTTACCATAATGACCACGTTCGAGGGGGAATTCATGGCAGATTTACAGACTCCTCCTCCCCAGCTCTGACGAAGCATGTTCCTAATAAGGCATAAGGGCGGGATCTTCACTGTAGACTCGGCCCTTGTGTGACGTGTAGCTCGCGCAGCTCCAATGCTAACAGTCCGACCCCCGTTAAGTAGGAGATTTCTAAAATTTATCCTACGATAACCAGCCCGGTGCCTCTGATTGTGTCTAACCCAGCGTAATCACAGGAGGAATATCTAGCTGTAGACAGTTCCAAACAATTAGGCACCGGGCATTAAAGTTGTTTTTAACATGTCTAAAGTGCAATGCATTCCAATGGGGGCCTAGCGGCTATATGGAGGTACTACAGCAATGGCGGAGCAATGGCAGCCTCCAGTGTCGTCGTTGCAAAGCAGAGCAGCCAGCGGCCATTGATCTAAACACGCCACGCCGGATTGTAGCCTTAGGCTAATTTCCATCCGTTGTCCCACACTCTCTCAAACACACTCTCATTCATCCTGGCCTATTGTACATGATTTTAGTGGTAGTGGAAACCTACACAGACACGGGGAGAACCTGCAAACTCCGCACAGAAAGGCCAGGTGAGAACCTGGGACCTTTTGGCTGTGAGGCACGAGCACTAACCGCTGCGCCACCGTGCATAAACATGAACATGAAAAAAGAAAGAAAAACTGAAGAAGTGAAAGACGGCTGGAAAGTATAACAAAATGGGCTGGAGCACCCTCTGCAGACAGTCGTGGGAAAGAGAGATTATAAAACAGTGAAAACAAGCTCTCACTTTGACTTTGACTTTAAAACTTTGGAATTTGTTATGTATGATGTTGCATCACTCAACACACTACAGTTTTGTGTTCAGTCTATGAAGCAATGATGGAAATAAAGATGGGCATGCTTCAGCAGTAGAAGACGAAACAATCAAAGTGAAAAGGATTATTCAAAGCTGTGAATTTTGCATGTCTCATTTGATGCGTTCCTTTTTATTTATTTTATCTATTTAACAGGGACACTGCAATTCAACATACATAGTTTGTAGCTGATGTTGTGCAAATAGAGTATATAGCTAGAGCTCATTTTCAACTCCAGTCCCTGCTTGGGCCTTTCTGCACTACATTAAACATATATTTGGTAGAACAAGTTCTTTCTAAAAAGAAACCTACAAATCATTCATTCACACACACACACACACAATCTCAGGGCTATATTTACAAATGGATACATTTCTGGTTCCTTGTCAGCCAAGAGCCGAGAGGTGAACATTTTAAATTCAGATATGGTTTTAAGTTCAGTGGGTATATGCGAGTTCCAAAACTTTGGACGAAAAGTACAAACTTCTCACTATTTCACATCTTTAAAATATCATTGTGGTATTATACGGTTTGCAACTGCTTTAAAAACATATTACGCACGACTTTGTGCTTCTACAACTTATTTTGTAGCACGCTGTTTGGCCACTGTAACTGCCAAGCTGAGACCGCACTCTCCACAGCAAGTTTCCCGTTGTAATTGTGAGTTATTGTCTCTTCAAATGTCAATGGACAAACAGAGCTGCTTTTCAGAGACTCCTTAAATTGTCAACATTTAGTCCAAGTGGGTGTTGTTTATGAAGGAGTTGCCGTGAATACGCTGGTGCACCGTGGTAACTTTTGTAATAAGTTGCTGCTTATGATATTCAAGACAAGTTTATTTGTCAAACTGGGTGAGGGTAGGGTTTGAATTTGACTTCGTGTTATGTTTAGCCTTAGAGACAGATATTAAACGGATTCTTTGGTCCCGTCTTCGGGGTTTTAAAGTCTATTAAGTGTCAGATACTTCATATTTAGAACTGATAGTTCCATACTACTTCTAAAACTGTACTTGGTGACTCTGTACGTATTGTGACAGCAGATGAGGTGTGTCTAATGAAGCTTTGATTCGTTGCACTGAGAAGCATGAAGATGATGGTACGTCAGCGCCTGTCAATCAAACTCCCCATACGCACAGTCCCAGAGCTCAGCCGAGCGAGGGAACTAATCACTTCTGTACAGCTGCCAACCTCCTCCTGCGTCTGTGTCACGGCGCGACAGGCCTCCATTACCTTCAACCACACTTTTACACGTTGTCATATCGTGTTTGGTGGAAGTCGGAGATAAGTTCCCGAACAGGTAATTTGACTCTAATAGGCTTAAGTGATGCTTTACATATTGTTGTTGGTCTTAGAAGTACAGCACACTGCCTCTCCACCTGGATTTAACCAACCGTTCTGATCTGGGGTTGCTGCAGTTCGTCAGGTCTAGGTTCAGCAACACTATGTGCCCAGAGAAGGAGATCAGCTGACGGCCTGAACATCCTGAATAACCAGGTTATTCCATCGATGGATGTTTTTCTTCCATGACAGCACGGGCATATTCCAAGATGACAACGCAAGGATTTATCGGGCTCACATGGTGAAAGAGTGGTTCAGAGAGCATGAGATGGATTGGAGTCCAGATCTTCCCCTCTTGGGAGTCTTTAAGATGTGCTGGTGAAGGCTTTGTGCAGTGGTCACACTCTCCCATCATCAATGCAAGATCTTGGTGAAAAATGAACGCGGCACTAGATCTTCTGACATTGCAGAAGCTTATTGAAAGAATGCCAATGCGAACGCTAAAGGTGGTGACCTTTTCTTGTGGCGACTTTTTAGGTCAGGCACTATATATATGTCAATATTGTGGAAAAGATGTGTAATAATAAAGCATTCGATTCCCAAAGAACGTCGGAAACTATTTTCTAGGGATGGGACGGTATGAGATTTCCACGGTATGATAACCATGACAAAAAACCTTGGCAATTTCACGGAATACCGTGAAATTGCGTGTTTATATTTAAAAAGTAAAAACAGGTTTCGCATTTAACAAACAGGGTTTGTTTATGGTACATTTGTAATTGGTTATGACTTTACATCAATAAAGTGTACTATTATGACTTTCACTTATCACTTTAGTGTTCGCTGATGCTCTTTTGTGGTTTATGTTTTCCACATTGTTTTTCTGGATACTATTGTACGTCTTTGCCGAGTTTTTGTGGAGGTTTGGTGGATTTGTTTACTTTGAGAGTCCAAAATGGTCCTGAAGAAAGCAGCTTTTTAAAGGTAAACAAAAATATCTTCTTCTGAGACACTGAAGAGGCACCAAGAGCCCCCACAGCTGCATCACAGAGGAGGCGGCACAAGAGGTGCTACAGGAAACAGCTGACCAGTGCAGACACCACGCTCTGCAACAGGAACAAACCCAGGAGGTGGTGCACCGTTTCAGAGGATCAGAGGAGACAGAGTGCAGCCAGCCAGGTTTCTTCCGAGTGCTACAGTTTCCCCAACCTCCAAGGTCATGCGGGTCAGGTTGACACACAGTGGCAGCACGGCTCGGCCGCAGCAGCTCAGGACTGACACCTGAATACTATTTCGTTGTACGCTTGTACAATGATAATAAAGCACTTACTTATTTACTTACTCTAATCACTGTTTGTTCGATGTCTGCCCAAACACTTCCAAAGGCATTGGATCTGCATCTGTGCATTCAATTTCATATATAAAAAAATAATCCTAATAGTATACAAAAGTGTCGCATCAAGCGGTCAACAAACTTGTGCTTGTCTAATAATTGACCGACTAGCAAACAGCATCAAGTAACGGTTCCCACCTATGTCTAACCCTTATCCTGCAGTGACGCCTAGAGGGTAAAGAATAATCATGTTATCTGCTTGGGGAGAATTTAGTGGAATAGCGTGTAGGTTTGTTTATATCACGTAGTAGCTAGTAGTAGTAGCCCTGGCGGCGTGTGACAGCGAGCGGCGTTTGGAGCTAAATGAAAATCAGTGCGTCTTTGATGAGCATTTGGCAAAGTAAGGCTGAGCGTCTTCTGAAAAATAACACGTAAAACAGTGTTGTCTAGAGCGTGTCTGATGAACGATGAACTGGATGATGAACAATCCAAACCACAAAGCTAACAGATTAGCAGTGATGATTTCTTCAAATCTCTAATGGGCGTGATTGACAAGCGTATAAACCAATCAGAGAAAAGCCGGGTATGGCGCAAGCAGCGCGAGGAAGTTAGTGGTTTTATGGCGTCGGCCGAAAAGCGGAGACAAATGTGAACGGTCATTATACAAGGAGTCATTAGCAACTCACTTCAGATTTTAAACTTTGGAGAATTCAAAGTATGTAAATGTGTAAAATGTGTAGAAACAGCAATATGACTGATTGCTCTAGGTGTCAAAATGTATTCCAAAAGTTTGTATAGGTGCTCTTGGGAAAGGGATCCAAATTGCCAAAACGCAGCAAACCCAGGCACTCCAAACAAATATGGATAGCACGAGGAAGTACTTAAAAGCCCTTTATTTAGATGGCCAACATGTTTCGACCACCAGGTCTTCATCAGGGCTTAATATGACAAGAAAATGTTTGATAGAAAGCAACAAGAAGAATATAGCCGCAAGCGGCGATTATCGGCCCTCACCGACCGCCCTGCCTAAAGCAAGGGGGCGCTTCGCGCCCTTTTGTCTCCCTCAATCTAAAATTATGGTATTGCTACTGCCTTTATGTTGTTTTTTAACTTTTTTCCCAAGGGTCTTAGTTTTAGGATTTTTGGAATGCGCTAACGCGCACTCCGCGCTCAATTTTGACATTATACAGAGAAAAATTAGTATGAATTTGTATCACACTATATCTGCAAACTGAAGCATATTTTTACATTTTACTTAGGGCTGCGGCTGCGCTGCACATCATCCACAAAGGTTATCCAAGTACGTTGGATAACCTTTGGTTCCTCACTTCTCGCTGAATTATGGAGTTTAACATTTTTCCATCAGAATAAAATGGGACGTTCTGGTCATCGCTACGGCAACACCGTGAAAAATATGGCATGGGTGTGATTGACTTTTCTGATCGGAACGACCAAATAGAATTTTGTGCCAAATTATTTTAATTTTCGTAAAACTAAAATTTGTACTCTCCATATAATTCCTAGAGGGGGCGCTGTCGCGCCCAATTTGAATTTTTCCAAATGAAAGTTTTTAGGACTGTGACTTTAACAACTGATAACAAAATGAGCGAAATCGGACTTCATATGTGCGAATGGGAGCCATTTTTTGTTTGCGAAAAATCTCAAAATACTTTGTACAGTTTGCGGCTTCGCCGCATAAAAACCGTAAAACTTAGAAAAATAATTTGGATAACTTTTAAAGTTCTACTTCTCAAGATTATTATCCACCCAAAGTTAGGTCATTCCGATAAACGCTCTAGGAGGAGATAGATTTTGTACGAAGTGAAAAATAAAGGCGGATTCCGGCTTCGCGGGCTTTCATCCAAAATGGCCGACACCCAATATGGCGGACGGCGTTGCCGTAATAATATTTTTTGCTCAACTTGTCATGTTGCACGTCTGTACCGATTTTTATGATTCTACGACAAACTTCATTTTTGGCCAAGTCCTATCTCGCAATGTTAAAAAAAAACTGAGGAAATTCAAAATTTGGAAATAGTCAAAAGTTGCGTCGGATCGGGTTTGAATTTTGGGCCAAAATCTGTGACTTTTCGTCGATGTTCACTGGGTGAAAATTGCGACCGTGCGAAAGAAAGAAAGAAAGAAAGAAAGAAAGAAAGAAAGAAAGAAAGAAAGAAAGAAAGAAAGAAAGAAAGAAAGAAAGAAAGAAAGAAAGAAAGAAAGAAGAAAGAAAGAAAGAAAGAAAGAAAGAAAGAAAGAAAGAAAGAAAGAAAGAAAGAAAGAAAGAAAAATATTCCCATACGAAAACAATGTTCCCGCTTACGCGGGTACCATAAACTATATATTTTCGGAAAGCGCTCGCGCATTCCTACCTCATGGTAGAGGTCCTGGGTCACTGTAACCCACAGTGACCCAGGGCTCTCAGTCGCCCATTGACTTTTATGGGCTCTGTACAATTACAATGTTGATTTTTGCATTATATATGTATGTGCACGGGACGTGCACGACAAGAGGAGCGTGTTAGTGAGTGTTTGAGAGGAGGGGAGCGCTTCGCGCTCGTTTTGTGCGTTTTGTTCGCACTTTTGGGGAGTGCACTCCGCTTCGCTCCGCGCACCGTCCAATTACAATGTTCGTTTTCTGATACATGTGCACGTGCACGGAACGTGCACGAGGAGAGGAGTGCGTTAGTGCATGTTTGACAGGAGGCGAGCGCTTCGCGCTCGTTTTGTACGCTCCGCGCACTTTGGATATACGATTACAAGAGCCCCTTCGCCAGCCCTGATGGCGCTCGGGCCTAAAAATCCTCTTTGGGAAGATGAGGCATCAACATCTACGCAGGTACATTCTTGTTAAGTACATTTAAGAAAATGTTTTTCCACTGGTTAATTCGGTTCCTGCCGTGACAATGCAGTCAGTGATTGGATTGATATGAAACTTGATTGGCTGTTAGCAAAGTTCCACATGGCCCTGCCTTTGAACAGATACAGAAAACAGGAGTGGATGACTGACCAGGCAAGGGAACCCCACATCCCCTATGCTCTTGTCTTTGTACGTTCTAAACTGTTTTTTTTTTTTAACCTTTATTTCAGCAGGAAACTCCCACTGAGATTAAAACCCTTTTTTTCAAGGAAGTCCTGGTCAAGAGGCAGCAAAAGTTACACAGTTACAATTTCAATGACATTTCATTACTTTGCTGCATGTGCCCGAAGGCGTCCAGATCGCACAGTTCACCGCGGTGCAACTCGAAGCACCCAGATTTCACGGTCTCCTACCTTGTCTGGTCGTCTTGAAGTTGAACGATTGGAATCCTCCGCTGAGAGCCGAAGAGTCGATGACGTCCACTCCGTATTCGCTGTGATTTTTTCTGTACAACATCACGGCCACAACCAAGATGGCGACCGCAATGATCCCCGCACCCAGACCGGAGTACAGAGCCACGTCGTTGGAGCTGTCCATGCCTGTGAAGACCACGAGACAAGATACACAAATTAGAAGAGAGACGTACAGCTAAGCACTATTTCATGCCATGGCTTGATAAACCAATAACAGACATACTGGTGAAGGAAAAATACGGAATAGAGTGAGGAAAAAGGCCAAGAAGAGCGGAGACAGTAAGCAGAGATAACACCAAGTTTGGGAAAGTGGGCCATAAAAAGTGCACAATTATATGAATTGATGTGTGATTAAAGCGAATCTTGCCAGTGGCTCCCAAATCTTCACACCAAGCACTTCTAATTATAACAGGACTACACCTGGATTTAACCACGTCAAAATGGGCCGAAACAAGGTCTAGAATTAAACGAAATGATGACTTAAGTAACTCTTGACAATGAAAGAGGGCAAATTATGTGAATAAAATTGATCTACATTCGACCAACCTGAAGCTGATCTCTCTTCCTTCCCTGCCCTACCCTCGTCCTCGTTCTGCATTTTTAACCTGTAGTCTTCCCTAGACCTTCGAGAACGCTGACCCTCTCCATTAAGTGTGCACATTTTTAGATTTGCTTGCACAAAGGGTTGGTGATTAAATGACACAACCCCATGTAATATTTGAATTTAGGAGCAATTTTGACTAGGGTTAAAAAAATACGGGAATTTGAGGGGATTAACATAAATGTATGGGAATTATACACAACTGAAGGTTCTTTACAGACAGATATAAAGTGAAACTTTTTTTTTATTGTACACTGAAATATTTATCACAGCATATCTGACACTAGGGTTTGAAGAAGACAGTATTTTAGGTTATGGCCACAACAAAGAAGAGCTTTTGGAAATGGGATAAACTTACTCCATGTCTGTGTCCATCTTGCGTATATTCACCATGTGTGTGCAGTATTATAATATTATATTGTCTTAAGTCTATATTTTAGGTCTATTCTGTTTAATGCAGGCCCCGCCTACACCTCGTACAGTATTGGTCAGTGTTCGTCACGATCTGAGATTAATTTAACCATTCACAGTGTCATAAAACAAAATCATCACAACAAAACTTTGCAGTTTGACCCACTACTCATTAGAAAGAGAATGTTGGTGGAATGGGTAGCTAAGAGTTCATCAATTGTTTATTCAACAAAAAAGCAAAAATATCACATTTATTTAAAAGTGCATTATCCACATTTTTATTTTAAAAAAAAAAAGAAAAAAAGAAAAGAAATGGCTGTATGGCTGCAGCATCACCAGGATCTCCAGGATCAATTGTTTTGTAGGTTTTCTGGTGAGAGGGTCCGTCAGCTGTTAAAACCTACCAGAAACCCTAAAAACAATTGATTCTGGAGCCATCGTGATGGAAAGCAAAGGCGCCATGCGAACCACTCATGCGCTGCTGGGTCACTAAAAGGTGAAATACTGTACGCACTAATATAAAGTGTTTTTGTGTGGTTTCAATTTCATTCATGACACTTTAAATTGTGCCCTTTTTAAGATCCGTCCTCCCTCGAGCGTCATCACTCCCTCTTCGCGGCAGTGCGACAGTGAGACAGGCGCTCACCAAAGGACTTGTTACGTCGCGTGTTTTATGACAAAATGAATATGGACTATAGACACAAGGAGAAAAGCGCTGGAAGGTGTTGAACTTCAAACAGTAGCTACATGAAAAGTAAATCATTTGTCAAACCTGCATGAATAAACACAAGTCCACGTATGTTTTTGATGAATTACATCACAATATCAAAAGCTCTGTATAGTTGAAGAGGAAATTGGCGTGCTAACCAATGGCCGCTGGCTGCTCTGCTTTAAGACCACAACACTGGAGGCCGCCATTGCTGTAGTACCGCCATATAGCCGCAAGTCCCCCATTGGAATCCATTGCACTTTAGACACGTTAAAAACAACTTTGCCTATTTTTTTGGAACTGTCTACAGCTAGATATTCCTCCTGTGATTACGCTGGGTTAGACACAATCAGAGGCACCGGGCTGGTTATCGTAGGATACTTTTTAGAAATCTCGTACTTAATGAGGGTCGGACTGTTAGCATTGGAGCTGCGCGAGCTAGACGTCACACAAGGGCCGAGTCTACAGTGAAGATCCCGCCCTTATGCCCTTATTAGGAACATGCTTCGTCAGAGCTGGGGAGGAGGAGTCTGTAAATCCGCCATGATTTCCCCCTCGAACGTGGTCATTATGGTAAACGGGGAGGAGTGAGTAATGACTGTCTATTATTAATATGTCTATGGTTCTAACCTGAAGACTGGCAGTACGGTTAAAAGATTATGGCATCAAATTTCACTTATTTTGGTCAAATGGCTTGCGAGGTCATTGCCCGCATTGCCTTTTTGTCACTTTGGGGTTAATTTTCTCAGCAAATTCGCTGTTACTCAACCGCTCCGGCGCGATGTGAAAAAGTTTTTAGGGTTGACAGTAAAATAGCACAGTGCGTAACAGCTGTAAGGCATAAAAGCAGCACGTCTCTATTATGGAGTCTTTGAAGGGCAAACGGAGGCAAGAGTTACAGCGTGTTACGGAGACGGTGAGAGTGAAACAAGAATTATGGGGAGCGCTAAAATAAGCCGCGCCATCTGTCTTATGCCTCTGTACGTAGCATTACGCGTCAGCACGGAGGGGAGAGGAGGCGATAGGAGCATCCGCGGCAGTTGCCCTAAACGGTTACATCTCACGCTCAAGCTGCTACGGCAAAATGCCCGATTAGCCTAAGTGCCTTCCAGCCAGTCGTCTATGTCAAATCACCAAAACTCTGACGGCGAAGAGGATGGGAGAGCATGCGGAGAGGCGAGCGGACAGCAGTCGAGGCAAGACCGATTTCAACCAGAAGTGATTTTAGACTATTTTGAACGTGGGGTGAAGTCCTATTAACCAGCTTGACGGTTTAAAGCAATCGTTTATCAGTTTCAGAATTGCCTAGAGTGACTAAATAAATTAGATTTGTCCGGACAATCTATTTCCCCCCCCAAATTATGCATACAGTAGCGGACGAATTTTGGAAACACTTTTTTATGTTTTGGTTTTTCTTTATTTTCAAACACTATTTACATTGTGTGATGCTCATGGAAGGCATTACACTATGAATGAACACATACATATGTTAGATTCTTAACCCAGTGCATTTTCTCCAGTTCGGCTTCACCACAAATCTAAATGCTTCTCGACTGGAGATTACAGCCCATTGGCCAGTGTTTAACGTCTCAATTGAAAGCTGAGATCGTTATGATTGTCACGTTTTCGTCCTTTTTGGTTGTGTTTTCTTAATGTTTTTCTTGCTTTTTTGACATGTTTCGGTCACATTTTTGTGGCTTGATCACAGTTACATTACACTAAAAAAAAAAACCACCAAAATACTACAAAAAAGAAATAAAATGTGATAACAAAACAAGGAAGAAGCTAAGATGAGTTTTTGTAGGTCTTAGCTTTCAAATCAGCCGTTACACTGGCCTATAGGCTGTAAGCTCTCCAGTGAAGAAGCTTTTTGATTTGGGTAAAACTGAAGAAAATGTGCTTGATTAAGGTGGGGGTTAAAGCAGTACTAAGTAACTCATGCCCCTAGAGGCCATAAGCGCCACTGCCGGTGTTGTAGTAATTTGCGTTTTCTTTATTTTTACTCATTAATTGTCCGTGAGAGTAAATACTACTCTGACAGAAAAGACAAAGAGAGAGAGGGATATTGTACATTGTGCCACAACCCAATTACACAATGGAAAAGAAAAAAAAAATCACTCAACCTTTGCTGTAAATACTGCTAAAGTGGTGTTAGCCCGCAGTTAGCTTTGCCCGTTAGCCTGTTAGCTTCTTCTTGGTGATTCTATTAGTGTGTATTGGTGACTCCGACCTGGAACTGCAATTGTGGTTTTCTGGCCAGAGACACCAGGGGGAGATAAAAGACTCCCCAATCATCCCATTAACACTTGTATTATCCCCAGAGGGACTATGAAAAGGATTTATTAAGGTAAACAAGTTACTTAGTACTGCTTTAAAATGGTTTGCCTATATCTATGTCACTTCCTGTCAATGCCCAATAACGAAGTGAAACTATAAGCATCACAAAAATGGCCAAACTAAAGACAGCTGGGTAAAAGTTTCAGCAAAATATTAAATATAATTGTATTAACTATGTTTTAGCAAAAACTGTGTCTAATGTGTCATATGCACTTTAACGGGTCGATTTCAGATCGTGATTAAACAAATTTTTTCACTAGACAATTTTTCACTAGACAATTACAATCTACATGAGGATTGGCTTTTGCAGCAATTTATGAAGTTTTGACACAATCTTAATCACAGTTCCCACACTGACATCTGACATCTGGCCACAGATCTGCAGAGCAGACAAGTGGTCCGATTTGCTCATTGGCAACAATTACTGTACATGTGATTATTCCATTTACACCAAGTTCTATGAAGTTTTGCCAAGACCGTTTAACTAATCTGTCCGTCTAATCACAGCTTTCCCGCTAAAATGTGACGGCTATAGCAGCAGCTACGAGGCTAACTCCAGCGCCTGATTGAAAGGCGCCACAGGCCACAGAGACGACAGAGGGCTGGAGTGGCCCGATTAGCTCATTTGCAACAATTACGGGCGATTAATCCTCCACAAACGCAGCACATGTTCACCTGTCACAGCCAATACGTCTCCAACCGGCCCAGCTGTGGCCTCGCGCCTGTCAGGGAAACTGGGCCAATGAGAAATGAGCGATTCCGGGGCTAAATGAGGAGCATAAAGGTGAAGTGAACTGCTCCTGCAATGGCTTAGGATTTCTTACACCGCTACTACTACTACTACTACAGCTATACGACTACAGCTAGCTTTATCAGAGAGTCCAGCCTCACTTAAGCCACTATCCTCGTCTCATGCCTCGAGGGTCATAAGTTTGGATCAGTGAGTCTTTTCCGTCTCCAGGAGTCTGCTGACCTCCTCATACAAATAACATAGAGTATGGGTCAAAAGTTTAGAAACACTTTTAACGTGTTGGCTTTTATTTATTTTCAACACTATTTACATTGTGTGATTCTCATTGAAGGCATTAAACTATGAATGAACACATGGGATTATGTAGGAAACAAAAAAGGTGAAATAAGTCCAAATATATTTTTAATTCTTAAAAATTGCCGAGCTTTTAGTTAAGGCATTCACAGCTCTTTACTGGGAGCCGAGTAATAATTAATTAATAATGCCAGCTAGATACTCACAATATCTAAATCAATCAATGAAAGGCACTTTTTGGGAAAAATGTGTTTGTGAAAAAAATCTTGGGCCACAACTAATAAAAAGAGGCTGCAAGTGTCTGATAAATATTTTTTAGTGCATTAGCTTTGACTTTAGTGCACTAAATTTGTGTCGCCTGCTCTGTTGTTGTAGCCTGGCGTAAAGCCAGACTGACTTTATTTATATATGTATAATATACATATAAAGACAGTCTGGAATTGTGGTAATAGGACATGATTTCCAAATCGAGACTCGAGGCGGGTCTAACGATCGCAGTTTGAACGAGAGAGAACCAATCAAACACAAAACGACCTACGCTGTGCGTTTACGTCCTCCGCCATGTTTGTTTGTAGTCCACACGTACAGTCAGGTAAATGTTCCGGTGAAAGCCCTCAGAGCAGCTTCTTGATGTGGCTTTAAGGACAAGTCCAGCTCATTTAAAACAGAAGAAAGGGCACTGGTAAAAGATCGTTGTGTCACTGTTTTGGTTACGGCCCACAGGAGCACAGGTGTGTGATGGGAAATCCTAGCGCGGAAGATGACGCACTGTTAACTCCCGCCTCCCGTGCAATGATTGGCTCGTCTTGGTTTTGCCAGAGTCAGTGAGATTCAAATCGCACAATTCCAGACTGTATCCCCATGTATCTCTTAACATGGAGGATCAGTCTGGCTCGTGACAGTCTACCGTTGTTGGGCTGATTCTTGTGTTTGTTCGAGGGAGTTCTGGGTAAAATTGACTGAATAAAAGATCTGTCTCTTTTTACAACTGTGATCTGGTTCGAACAGTTCTCATTAAAGAGCAGTTCAAAAGAGGTGCTCGGTCACGAACCTCACATCATCCTTTATTCTTGGCATTTTATCAATGAGCTTCATTAGGTCGTCATCTGAAATGGTTTTGAACAGTCAAAACTATTTCTCCTGACATGAAGCGCATTGAGAAAATGTCAAAAGTGTTCAATTTTGAAGAATTTATATTCTTTTTAAGTAAGTAACTGCATTATTTGCCTTTGTACAATTGGAAAACGAAATTGCGTTCAGGTGTTGGGTTAGTCCTGAGCACAAACCTGACCAGGATGTTTTTGGAGGCCGGGGTAACCGGAGCACCCGGAGGAAACCCGGCTGGCTGCCTTCTGTGCTCCTCTGAAACGGTGCACCGCCTCCTGGGTTTGTCCCTGCTTCAGAGCGTGGTGTCCTGCACTGGTCAGCTCCACCTCCTCCTTCCTCCTGCTCCACAACAGTCTTTCACCATCTACTCCTTCTTTGTCATTTGTTTATTTAAAACATAATTCCATTTGTGTTCGTTCATAAATGGAAGTCTCCAGCGAAAATCTACAATGTGAATCGTTTTGAAACAACACAAAAACCGAGCCATCAAAAAGCGTTTCCAAACTTTGGACCGGTACAGTCTCTCTTCTTGTTCCGTTTGCAGGTGAGTGAGTTGAGCCTGGCAGACAAACTCCTACTCTTGAAATAAAATAAAAAATCTGGAAATAATCTCAGGAAATCTGTCTCATGGACAGATTTCCTGAGATTATTTACTCAAATCAGGGGCAAATGTACTGATATCAACAAAGTTTTCACACATTTCCGGATTACTTTTGGCAGTGACAGTCTAGTAACCATCAGCGTGTTTCTCTGGTTGAACAAACACCTCTCTGCTTTTGGGTGGACGGCTTGAGCAACACTTGAAATACTGGGATTTGGAGCAGATTTGGACTATCTTTCTTATGTTTCTTACCTTTGAGCACATTTATCTTATTTAAAGCGAATGAATGCATGTTCCGTTGGCGATCCTATTTCAAGACACTCCAAACCCACGCAAAATCAGCACAATTTGTCTTAATCCAAGCACTTTTTAAGCCACTATTCTTAGATAAGATCGTATATTTCCCCCCCCCCAGCTGTGTACGGTTATGGGGCATTTTACGAAGTGCTGAAGTAAAGTAAAGCACGGCAAAAACATGCAATATGGTGCATAGAAGTTAGCTGACTGGATGATAAGGAAGGACGTAAATGAAATGTGACAGGAACAGCTTTCGTTTACGTTGGTTTGGCACATTTACCTTGATCGTCTACAAAATGTTGAATCATCCACCTGCACCTAAATATCCTCGTCCGTAAATATCTATATGCTTAGTGTAATCATGCAGTAGGGTAGCGCAGTGTGGTAGTTTTCTCAAAATAATAATAGCATGCATGAAGGTTCGGCAGATGCTTAAGTTGTTCCTAATTGCAAATCATCTGCGTTGCTTGAATGACAAAACTTCTGTAAGTAATCCATAAATAGTATCAGTGAAACTAATGAGTGTAAGAGAATTCTAACAAACGATGATCGAGAGGTTGATGAAGAATAGGCAGCAGTCAGGATGTCTTATGCAGGAGAAGTTTATTTGCCATCTTTGCGGGACCCGGAGACATGAACTCAAGACATTGCCAGTCCTAACATTCAAGCCTGTCTGTGCTTCCCCAGAGGACACGTAAATACCCTACAAGCGCGTCACACTAACACGCACGCAAGCATTCAGTGGCTGATAGTAGGCGCCTAAACACCTAGTCAAGGCTATAAAGAGATAGTACGACCGCACAGCTTGACCTACGGGCAGTACGACATTATAGCTTAACCCAGTATGATAACTAGCGATTTAATAATATCTCTTACAATGAGGAGTGGATTTCATCAAGAAGGATTGGATTTTTTTTGTTTTTTCAATGACGAAAAAAAAGCAATCATTGTCTTGAAATGTTATTGCAATATTCAACTAAACCATTTCAACATTTTACATTAAAACAAAATAGTAATTAACTGATGCTTTAACTAAAATTGTTTTAAAGCAGGACTTAATAGTATTAGATCAGGACCATTACAATGCAAAAATGGAAACTGTTTTAACCCTGTGAGCCACTTTTACATAACAAAACCATCAGAGAGCTACTTATGCTTCAAAGACACTTGTGAAACAATGCGACTCAGGAGGAGTTCATCCTGGAGAGTTAGTAGCCAAAATGTGTTCTCAAAATGAAAGACATTGGCTTCAGTTGTGTCCCTATACTGTCTTTTGCGGAATAAAAGTCGCACTTTTTTTCATAGTTTGGCTGGGGGTGCGACTTATACTCAGAAGCGACTTGTATATCAAAAATATATAATTTCACGTTTGTTATTTTCACACTTCTCACACTTACAGCTGCTAGAGGGCACTCTTTGTGTACCAGTATCTGCTACAATGACAAATAAAGCACTTACTGTACCACTGAAAAAAATAAGAATAAAAACGGTAATCAAGCAGCAGAAAAAAAGTTTGAGCAGGAAACTTGTGAGGGACTGGCAAAAAGTGGAGGTTACTCTAACTGCGATGAAGAAAACAAAATACAAGTTGGCAAATGGGTGCTTTAACAACATGCTGCCGGGAGAGGCTTGTCAATGATACAGTGCGACTTAAACTCCGGAAAACACGGTACTTTACCTTATTTGAACAATTGGTTTGCAGATTCTGTTCAAAATGCTCAGAACAAAAATAAAATGCATCCAAAATGTGTAGAAAGCCTTTGGCGAGTGACCGAGAAAGGTCTGGTCTACTAGTTGGACATCCCTGTTTTAGGCTCAGTTACAAAGAAATCGTGTAAATCTCAATCTGTTCGAAGGCATCAATGAGTTTGCGTTATGTTGTGTTGCGATATCGATACTGCGTCTCCTAATATTATAATAACTATAATTTTGAACACATGCAAGTAGAGCTGCACGATGAACCTTTATCGAATCCAAATTGAGGTTTTAGCTACTGTGATTACCTAACCTTACGACGCGGAGGTTTTTAGGTTTTTTTCTGTCCTGCCTTGCGCCGTGATAGACATGTTTGTTAGAGAAATAACAATGGTGCTCGAGAGGATTGATGAAGAATAGGCAGCAGTCAGGATGTCTTATGCAGGAGAAGTTTATTTACCATCGTTATGGGACCCGGAGACATGAACTCGAGACATTGTGCTAGTCCTGCCATTCAAGTCTGTCTATGCTTCCACAGAAGAGGGATAAATACCGTCTAAGAGCGTCATACTGATATGCAAGCAAAGCATTCAGTGGCTGATAATGGGCGCCTGAGCCCCACAGTGAGGGCTATGACAGCGATAGTACGACTGTACAGCTTGACCCAGTATGATAAATAGCTATTTAATTTTATTCTTTAACAATGTTCGCCAATCAGAATGACCGAGCCTCGCTTCCTTTGGCTGCTGCCAAGAAGAAGAGGCTGTAGAATCATGTTCGTCTGCGCTGCAGTTGCGGAAAAAACAAACTCCACATGCGTCTCCCGCAAAAGTGCAATCTATTCTCACTGCTCGTGACAGACAACAAGTGTGTCGTGTCGTGTTGTGTCACAGAATCATCATCTGTTTGCAGAGCGGGTTGGGGTGGTCAAAAAAGCCGATTGCCGTATGTGTGGAGCCTTGTACTAAACTGCGTCTAATTGTAACGTCTTTACAGCAGGTTTGTGACGTAAATATGAGGGGAGTTTTCATAAAGCATTCAAACTAAGCATGCTTTTCTGACAACTCCATGAAATGCCTCTCGCAGATTTGTATCTTGTTGCTGCAAGAATCTGTACTGTAATAACTAAGTACCGTGATGTTTAACAGAAGTTTCAGAAGTTTATTTGCAGCTCGACGCTCAATTGCATGACAAATAAAACAGGCTATACATAAAATATTATAATTGCAAATCGAATCGCAATATCTGTCACTATTAGTTTTTTTTGGTCAAAATCGTGCAGCAGTACATGCAAGTGTAATCAAAATAAAACCTCAGAATGAGTATTACCATGAAGCTGTCCATCTGATTCAACATTGGCAACATGGCCGCCTTAATTGTATGTCCATAGAACACTTCAAAAAGACATTTTCCCCACCGAGTCATCTTGATCATCTCGTCCTAACTAGCGCACTGACAGAGTTCCCCTATGCAGGTACCGTTCAATTTAAAAAGAAATCCCCCCCGACTATGTGCTCCTTAACGGGGGCTCGTGCAGGAGGGGGGGGAGAGGGGTGAGAGATGAAAGAGAGAAGGACTCACTTTGAGGTTTAACGTCATGTAGCAGCTTTCGATCTGCAAAGACACACACAGATGGGACAAAGAGAGAGAAAGAGGTGATTAGAGATTTGGATTTGTGTGAAGTGACTAACAAGAGCCGCCGACTGCAGCGCGATACAGGCATCATTACTGCGTGGCTACTGTCCGCCGCCGCCGCTGCTGCTGCTGCTGCTACGCTCTATATGTCGAGTGGGAGACGGGGTCCGGCGTAAATTAGGGCTCGATTTTTCAAAGTGCCATTTTGATCAAACAGAATTGGAAGCGCATGGCTTTAGGTCGATGGATGTAAAAGACTCCGAGCAGGAATGATGAGAAACTGAAAAGTGACCCAGTTGAATGGTAATGCGTGATTGTCGGGGCGTTGCTTTAGGGACACATGTGTCTAAATTAGGACGGTTTTGTTGAAGTTCTGGATAGAGACTGTCGGTTAAGGCGAGACACTGCATGTGAATAGGGGGGGGGAAATGAATTTAGAGATATCAATGTGAAACGTTTGCTAAACATTACGGCTGTAAATATGAGAACAAAATGTATTGAAAGTTTTCTCTAACTTCATGTTTTCATCTAAAAAATAAGGCATTTCGTGCAAAAAAAAAAAAATTGCCAAAATTGCCGAAATCTAAATAATGGATCGACCAAGATTTTAATTCATGGTTTTATTTTTTTGACATATTAGTAACAAAGAGTTTTTCACTTCAAAATGTTGTTAAGCCCAAGACTGGGAAGAGTCCGTAAGAGCTTCTAAAGTGTCTATTTTGTTGCATGAGTGGAACAAAAACCAAATTTTGAGAAATCCAGTCCTAAAGTTCGAGCGTACAAATGCCCGGCACATTTCTCTTGCGCACCAGATGTCTTGCAAAAAGAAAAATACCTTATTGGGATTATAGCGTCATCTCGGGGACACTTCGCAGGACACGTGGATGTAAAATATGTCACTATTTGTGAATGAACACTCAAGGGACAGCCGGCTTTGTGACGCGATGTTGTCTACATCCGGCTCTGACATGAAAACTAAGATATTAAGGGAGGAAACTATTAAAAGAATCTCCACATCAACCACTGCGTTGAAAATCAATACTTTCACCTGCCGTGTCTCGCCTTAAGAATGGACTAATTGTAGCCCACTTCTTTCTGAAAGCCCTGAGAAAATGGAAGCAGCTCCAGAAGTTTCTTGTATCCTTTAACGCAGTGGCTCTCAACTGGTACTTAAAACGTAAAATATAATGTAAAATATTGTCTTTTCCTCAAAAATTGTCATTGAATACACATTAAATAAGCCACACAAAAAAGCAGAAATTGTGATAAAAAAAACAACCCGATAACAGTCATTTTAACTCAAGTAGTGATTCTATACTTTTTTCTGGAAATATTCGATTAATTCCAATTAACTAATTACATCAGGTTTAGTGTGATTAAAAATATCAATCTAAATTAATCGCACTTCCAGTGAGACGTTTCTTAGGGACGAATACAGCGTGAAGCCAAAAACAACTGTCAGTCTTGTTCATTTACACAGTAGAAGCAACATAAACTTATTTAAAAAGATAATTCTCCAAAATAAATCAAACTGCTATTGTCTTTGAAGTGTCTGAAATGATCACACAGGCCTCACGTCTCCACTTACAATAAAATACAAAGTAGCATCTAAAGTATTGTACCTCTAATAAATAAATAAAACCCCTAAAAATGATGCTTAAATGTGATGAATTACAAAGGCCATAATTAACTCGATTAAACAATTTGAGTCCCGCCACTAAAATATTGAGAAAAATCTTGGCGATCCACTAAAAACAGTTCTGTGACGCGTTAATGAACTTTCTATTGAAACTTTTTTCCCCGTCTTAAAGCCATTATTGAACACAGGCTTGTCATTGTTACCTCCACACGTTTGTCTTTGTCTTTCACCATATTTCTTTCTGCCTTGTTTTAAATAATGGAGCCAACAGTTAGCATGAATGAGCTTCAGTTAGCCCGCGCTGAACGCTATGGGGGAGCCACACCTCCCCAAGTCCATTCTTCATTTACAGTCTATAATTACGAATTAAACAGTGACCACAGAAAACTGCCATTTTGAGGGAAGATTGTCCACATAATGGCCAAAACATACGGCTGAAAACATCGAACAAACTCATGACGTTTTCATGTTAACAATAACTACAACATTTCCCCCCCACACACACACAAGAATGCAACGTTTTTCTCAAACTGTGCAACGTTTTAAACACGTGATTTATCCATTTGTTATTGATAAATGAGACACATATAGGTCAGAGCTGTGAGAAGACGGAAAAGTCTAGCGACAGAGAGGAGTTTCCCTGCTCAAACTGAAGTTTGCGGTGTGCGTTGGCCATAAGAACCTTTGACGACACAATCCTGAGCATTATTTCCATGCAATGTCAGGGGTTTCCAATGATTCTTCAGGCTAAATCCCTTTTGTTTATGAAATAGTGTGGATCTTGTATTTGATAGCTTTATGAATACAGGTGCGAGCCGTGTAAATCATTTAGGTTAAATAATAAATGTGCCAGAACCTTGAGTGTAATATGGCAACTTTTAAATCTATCAGGAGCTCATTGACCCTGGAGGCAGCAAAAACCTTTTTTAATACCATGATCATGTCCCGATTTTATTATTGTTTTAACATGCCGCTCCCAGGCCAATAAAACCACCTTGAAGCCTTTGGAATCCATCCACAAACAGGCTCTAAACATTTGGAGATCAAGGCAGCACCTTTACTGTCATGTTTTGGAAAAATACAGATTGTAAAACCTTGAAACCCGACAAAAAGTGGCCAGTGTACGATCGATACGGAATCATACACAACACACTGCACCTGCTCCTCTGAAGAGCTTTTTACAGGAGGGGGTCCCGAGTTGTTTGTTGAGTTATTTTGGGGGTCATGGCCTGAAACGTTTGGGAACCTATGGATTAGAGGACGGTGTAGTATTTCAAAATGAAAATCGGCATTTGCGCAATTGGATCTTAATGTCTCTGTTCACTGTCCCTGAAATAGTTTTCGCTGTATTTCGTTGATGACCGTTAATGAGCACATATTTCAGATAAGATATTGTACATGCCAAAGTGGTCTAAGTTAAGTAAAGTAAATGTTATTTGTTGTGGAGAACTACACAATACATTAGTCTGTTTATAAAGTCTTTAGCTGCTCCATCCATCCATCCATACATCCATCTATTTCCGCTTTATCCGGGGCCGGGTCGCGGGGGCAGCAGTCTCAGCAGAGATGCCCAGACTTCCCGATCCACGCACACCTCCTCCAGCTGTTCTGGGGGGACCCCGAGGCGACACCAGGCCAGCTCGGAGACATAGTCCCACCAGCGTGTCCTGGGCCTTCCACGAGGCCTCCTCCCAATAGGACATGCCTGGAGCACCTCCTGAGGGAGGAGACCAGGAGGCATCCGGAACAGATACCCTAGCCACCTCAGCTGGCTCCTTTCAACATGAAGGAGCAGTGACTCTACTCCGAGCTCCTCCCGGGTAACTGAGCTCCTCACCCGATCTCGAAGGGTGCGCCCAGCCACCCTGCGAAGTAAACTCATTTCAGCCACTTGTATCCGCGATCTTGGCCCGTGACTATTGTAATTGACATTTTGGTTAGGAAAATTTAAAAATAATAACAAACACACTAGGACTTCCTTAATATTATTCATAAATTGGAAAGCAATATCCAAAAGCCTGTGGCGATGGTGACTGTCATTGTGCAATTGGACACTGAAAACCAATTATTTTTGCCTGCACTGAAAGTTTGGTCATGTTTTTTTATGTAGATGGAACACAGCAGAAGTTATAAATAAACAAAGGTGTTGTCGTCTTGTCTATCATTCTCTCAGCAGAGCGCTGAGATCCCGAGTCATTCTCAGCCCGTGCGTGGTCCAAAAAAGTGCGCGATGACATTTCAGAGCCTGTGCGCGCTCTCACTCACAGACAGATCCAGACTGACGGGCAGTTTGTCGAGACAACACAAGGCGGTGGGAAAGCAGTGACATTATCATGCGCAGGGCGTCTTGTCTCGTCACATGGGGATTTAACCCTCATCCTACTGTACACCGCCTGTCTAAACATGCCACTGTGATCTGACATGAGTTATGACTATATCGACGCCGGAAATATTATTCAGTGCATCAATTTAAAGGTAGGGTGTAGTGCTGTCACAATACGAACATTTAAAAAAAACAACAACCCAGAAACAATACTTGACACCGATTTCATTATCACAAAAATAAATAAAATCCCCTTTTAACAACACACTTTTATACTATATATTATACTGTCTCTTTTTCCATCTGCTCTGTGTTATATTATATTATATTCTCAACAATATATATTATATATAACGTTTAAAAATCATTGTAACAACGGGTGTAATTTGTTCTCTCTAATTAAAGCAGTACTAAGTAACTTGTTTACCTTAATAAATCCTTTTTCGTAGTCCCTCTGCAGGTAATACAAGTGTTAATGGGATGATTGGGGGGTCTTTCATTCCCCCTGGTGTCTCTGGCCAGAAAACCGCAATTGCAACTTGACTGCCACCGGGTCGGAGTCACCAATACGCACTAATGGAATCACGAAGAAGAAGCTAACAGGCTAACGGGCAAAGCTAACTGCGGGCTAGTGCCACTTAAACAGTATTTACAGCCACATTTGAGTGAAAGAAATGATCTCCATTGTGTAATGATGTGTGTGAATATATGGAGGTGGTCAGAGGGACCGTTGGCGCAGATGTGTGCAGTCGCGACAGCGCTTCTGTCAGTCTCCCCCAGGGGAAACTGAAATTACTAAGGTAGCTTACCACCACCGAGTATGGAGTGAATGTAAAATGCTCTCATGTAAAGCGCTTTGTGACCATGTCTGTGAAAGGCGCTATATAAATAAAGATCTTCTTCTTCTTCTTCTAATTGGATGTACAATATCCCTTTGTCTTTTCTGTCAGCGTAGTATTTACTCTCACGGACAATTAATGAGTAAAAAACGCAACATGCTACGACACCTGCAGTGGCGCTTATGGCCTCTAGGGGCATGAGTTACTTAGTACTGCTTTAAGGCCTAGTCCGCACATAGCAGGGCATTTATAAATCCGCCCTCCACTGGGAAAAAAACTTGAATCCACACCTAACCACATATGTGTTGTCAAGTACACGAATTGTTCAAATCTCTCCTCAAGTTTCTGCATCACATTCATTATTTTTTTGGCAACTGTATAAACGGGGCTCCCAAATGCTTTACAGACCTGCCTAACAATTGTGAGACAACATTTTGCAGTTTTTTGTAATCTTCCGTCAGATAAATAGTACAGCGTGTGAGCAACTTTCTTGACCAGACTGACCAGTGATTCCTGACAGACTGTCCTTGCACGTAATAACCAATAACGGCAGGAGCGAGGACTGTAACATTCGTCTCACCGTTTCCTCCAGGAGGACGACTTCATCTCAAAGTTCTCCAGCAGAAGTGCGTCCCGGCCTGAACCAAAACCGCTGTTATCGTCTTCGGCGAACATGTCGGATGTGGGACGGTTATTTGGCGTAATATAGCCGACTGTAAAGTGCCTCTTCGCCTGCACGCTTCAACATAAAGCAGTACAAAATCTCCTGTTTTGTGTGGATGACAGGCCAGATCGTAGGAAAATATCTTTGGTTTGTGAGATACAGTGCTATGTGTGGACGGGGCCTAAATGTTTTGATGCAATATTCATAGTCAAATGCGCCTACACAGTTCTAGGCGATACAACCTATGACATAAACTATTTACTGGACTGAATTTGGCTCCTGACCGTCACGTTAAAACACTGTCTGTGTCGCCTTAATCACCTGTGAACAGCTGACGTATTTAGGTGCATAACAAGGCATTCATTCAAAGCACCAAACAATTATTACAATTTTACTTTAAAATGCCTCTAATTATATCCATGAGTCAAGTACGAATTGTAAACATGTAACTACACAGTTAGCGTTGATATCATTTAATTTTGTTGAGAATTTTGTTTTGGGAAATACGGCTATATATTCAATGCTAACTGATACATGTAAACGAAAGGAAGTGGCTAGGCTAAGCAAATGAATAGGCTGAATGAGGCTGAAACCAGTTCACAAAAAAAAAAAAAACAACAGGAAAAAAGGACTCTCTCATGACCAAAATCTGAGTGCCAGTCCCCATTGGTAGTATGATCAACAATCATACTGCCTAAAGGTTATGTCCACAAACTTGTACATAGGCCCACGCAGTTTGAGGCTTAAGTTTTCTCAACTTTCCAGGCCGTCAAAGAGGCTATAGATGCACAATGACAGATCTCTGCCAATGGCCAGAGTGAGTCAGATGAAGGAGAATGGACACAGTTAGTCCCTGTTTTGTTTTGTTTTTTTAAAAGGTGGTACAATTTATTGCCGGTTCAGAGGCAATAAATCTAAAAATGCCTGTGACGTGTTGCGTAAGTATAACAAACAAACACATTTTTGAATTGCTTGCGCCAAGAGACGTACCAAAGTAACTTACAAGCTGAAGAAGTAACATTTTCTATGGCTAAATATTCAATTTCTTTAGTCCTTTGTTGTTGATAGACTTAACTGTGATTGGCTGAAACCCCTCCCTCTTGATCTGCATCCAATCCGCCCCAAAAAGTCGCCATCTGGATTTCACTAACTGTTCTTATCTGGGGTCACTGCCGTTGGCCAGGTCTAGGTTCAACAACATGTGAATGAGATCAGCCGACGACCTGAACATCCTGAATGACCAGGTTATTCCATCAATGGATTTTCTTCTTCCCTGATGGCACGGTCATATTCCAAGATGACAATGCCCGGGGATATGTGCGCCCGCCATGATAAGAAGTGTCCCAATAGTCCTGTCAGTGAGGAAGGAGGTAAGGAAAGCCTGTATGCTTACTACAGCACCTTTATCGCCTTTAGCATGACAAAACTTCCTCTGTTGTTTCCGCCGCTGGGTGAGGATAGTCGGATTGTCCAAACGCATGCCGAATGATGTAATCAAAGCTAAAGGTTGTCCAATGAAATATTACAGCATGTGACATTTTTTTGGTGTCTACTTTTTTCCTGCTCAGGAAGTGTATTGCCCCTAAAATCCGTTCTCTTCCCGAACGATTTATACTGGAGCAAATAAATATGGCTTCACACTTTAGTGTCCTGAAAGAAAATCTGTGCCCTTCATTTGACCCATCCTTCAGTGGCGCTGCCCGTCAGGAACAGAGTGATCCTGCTGCAGACTTGAGGCTGGTGTACACTGTGCAATTTTTGGTAAGATTTTTAGACGTCACATAACACGACGTGGGGATTGTAAAATCGTGAGCTGCTCTCGTCTCCACTCTGCGATGGTTCAAAGAGAGAATCATACAGTAGCTACGACCAACGTTTATCGTAGAGAATATCAGTCTACAGATGGCGTGTGTTTAGCTGAGGCGAGTGCTGCATGCTAGCGGTGTTTATTTCCACAGAAAAGTGCTGGGAAAAAGTCCTGTAAAATGTGGAGAACCCTCTGTTGCTTATGACTCTGGCGGTGTGCACTGTTGGCGAGACGCTTGACAGAGATCCTCGTTGTAGAGAGAGGAGACTCACTCTGCGACTGGCCTTCCAAAATATCAGACACTGCCTGATGTCGGTCGTTGCTTTTCTTTGGTCGTACGACGGTTCTATTTCAAATCTTTGTCCCCGTCTCACTGTACGACCTACGACCTGCGATTTTGAGCTACAACCTAAGATTTTCCCCACGACGAGTGATAGTCAGTCACAGACGGCCAAAATCGTGCAGTTTACACCCGGCTTTAGACATGGCTGCAAACTTGCCAAGTATCGGTTTTAGCCTCCTGTGCTTAGGGTTAGGGGTGGATGGAAGGAATCAGAGCAAACTGAGGAAACCCAGACACTGAGTGAACATACAAACTGCTCCCACCTGGATTAAGAAGATGCAACTCAATTTGAAATGAGACATTTAACTGATAGCAATGAATAAATAATAACAAATGGAGAGGATGAAAGTATATTTCCAACACCTAAACTGAACAGAGAAGCCTTACTTTGCGTGCAGAGTCCTTCGGTGCAGTTCTCCGCAGCCAGCCTGTGCCCCTCACACATCTTGCCTCGGTGTCTGGGTGCCGGGGAGTTACATTCCCGGCTGCGCTGCCTCTCGCACTGAATGCTGCAAACCGTCCACTCGGTCCACTCGTCCCAGCCTCCGTCGACTGCAAAGGCACAAAGGAGCGCGGTTCAGATCAAATCCAAACAAAAACACAACAATACATGAAGTATCGACCAAGCGTTTATGTTCAGAACTGTGTCAAAGTAAAAAAAAAATCATGTTGGTGTTATCAGTCGTGTTTCGTTATGATAAATATAATGAAAAAAATATATTTCACTCTCATTCAAGGAATCTGATTAAGTGTGAATAAAAGTGAGCTATATACAGTGTTTATACAAGCAGAAGCAAGTCAAATGTAATGCTTTTTAATGCTATTTTAATGCCCAAATACTACATTTTAATGTCACAAATGCATTTAAAAAAATTGGTACATATTTCATTTAAGATTTGCAAACATTGAATAGGTTCATGATCAGAGGTGCCTTATTGGAGGGTACACCCAGGTCAATGCTGAATTGATGGGGACTGAATGCTAAATCAATCAAAACTTGTGCATAACGTAATCACAGACGTTCACTCAAGGCTTTGACATGGAAACATAGGATTGTACCATGACACATTGTACATGTAGATTTGTGCAACATTGGTGATGCCGTACTGAAGAGAAGCGCAGGACAACTAAGCAAAATGTAATCAAAATCGCAGTCTCAACTTTGGCCAGTGTCAATGATCGTCAAGAGACTTGCAAATCATTAGGTTTAGGCTAGTTGTTTTGGAGTTTGGATGAGACAATGGAAGGTTTTATTTCTTGTTTTCTGTGATAATTGATTCTGCAGTGGGAAGCATATTAATCTTTTGTTTGAGCTGAGGTTTATACTGTATGATAGGTGTTGTCCAAGTTCATGAATCAGCACATGTTCATGTTCATGAAAGTCGTGATTGATCACACTGGAAAAAGAATAATCATCTTAAGGAAGAAATGACATAAATCTACTTTAATTAAGGGGTTAAATCTAAAGTTTGAGTAGATTTGGTCATAAATAAGCTCAAACCTTGCATAGATACAGATGGCATCTTTGCAAATGCCCATATGGTCATCTTCGATGTAGCCAGAGGGAGAACAAAGGAGAGAAAACTGAACTTTCTCCCATTTCTCCACCATTACTTTAACAAATGCTGAATTATTAATATATTTTTCAACTAAATAAAGGTACAGAGACATGTAGAGGAGCAAAGAGGGTCAACAGCTCATAAATACTTGGAAAATACTGACAATGCTAACCAGGAAGCTATGCTAGCTGCATGCTCCGTATGCTCCAGTTAGCAAAGCGATGCTAATGAGTGCCTTTTTTCCTTCTCTACTGAACAATTTGCTGTGAAGAAACATCCATATGGACCCGATTTTGGCTTGAATTTATTTTATGTGTGAAAAAAATATGTTTATAGTCTAACGCCTAAGAATAGTGAGAAATTGTGATTCCCATGAGAGGTTTTCCTCCCTCTCCGTTAAGCCACACCCCCTTGTGATAGAACAACCTTTGTTTATATATATATATATATATATATATATATATATATATATATATATATATATATATATAATTTCAAGGGGAAGATTTTTTTTTTGAAAAGTAAACATTTGTCTGATTCAAGTGGGATTTCTGCTTGTTCCTTTGGCATTAATATTTTCATTTTACCATTCACATTCAACAAAAAGTACCTTGATTCAAGCAATTTTAAGTCTCATATAAGACGGTCATTCTTCCATTGAAAAATTATGAAATAATATTGATTAACCTTTTGGTACAGGTTAGGTTTGCTTGATTTTATCCCTAAGTCTAAGATCTATAGTGAAAAATCAAACAGTATGTTTGAAAATCTTCTCTGTGGCCGGTGGATCTATGCTGGGTGGCCCACATTTGGCACCAGGGCCTGGCGTTGCATTAGCGGATAGTTGTACAGAATTGTGCCCGTAACATAATTCATCAATGGGAATGGGACATATGGGCGAACAAGCAAGACCGAATGGAGTGGATTGAAGATTAAAAAACGCAGCCAAAGTCCTTAGTGCAACATATTGGTTCACAGATGTACGGGATGAAAGATTTGACACAGCATTTGCGGCGTTTGCGTTGTTATTGTCAAAGCTAATAATAACTCCGCGTACACACCGCATTACTAATTAGGCAGATTTACTAGCGAGGATTTTCGTTGGAAAGCTAAACATCGAAACACTTTCAGATAAATGCAGGAGTGAGGAGTGAACGCATTTGTTGTCAATGACATTTATCTTTCTTTCCAGGGAAAAGAAGAACCTACAGTCCCTTACACAGCATCAAAAAATGACTTTAACGTGCGTTTCGAAGCCAAGACAACCATTCTACATTTGTTTCATTAAGATTTTGATGCACCCATAAAAGGAACAGGCCACCGTTTTTCCATACTGAAATATGTTCTTATCTGAGCTTAGACAAGTTGATGCGATAGTGTCTGGTCTTTGTCTTGGTCTTCACTTTACTGCCCATTTGGGTCCAATGGGAATATGAGGGACAGGCTCAATGGCTAAATGGCTAAATGGTCTTTTTGTGTGACTGAGCGCCACACACAAGACCAGACAGGTACGCATCAACCAAAGACATATTATTGATAGACCGTCATTCCTCACTCCTCCACGTTCGAGGGGGAAATCATGGCGGATTTACAGACACCTCCTCCCCTGCTGTGATGGAGCATATTCCTAACGGCCTGTCAATCATAGTCCGGCCCTCATTAATTATGCTAGATTTCTAAAATGTACTCTACGAAAACCAGCCTGGTTTCTTTAATTGTAAACAACCCAGCGTTATCACGGGAGAAATGTCTAGCTGTAGAAGGTTTACGAAAATTAGAAACCAGGCTTTAAACTTAACGTGTCTAAAGTGCAATGCGTTCCAATGGGAGACTAGCGGCTAAATGGAGGTACTACAGCAATGGCGGCCCCTAGTGTCGTGGTCGTAAAGCAGAGCAGCCAGCGGCCATTGGCATAAACTCCTCTAAGCTAATGTAAGAACATATCTCAGTATGGAAAAACAGTGGCCCGTTCCTTTAAAGGTGCATTATGCAACTTTTATGTAGAAAAAAAAACGTTGTGCGTATTTAACTTTGTAGTGACCCAGCTGCCGTATGAGTGGTCAGCATGATGCCTTTACTTTCCTTCACAGTGGTTTCTAGGACGCTCCAGGATCAATTGTTTGGAAGGTTTTCACTGTTTTCACTCTCATCAGCGTCCTAGAGACCACTGTGAAGGAAAGTACAAGGTCAAATACGCACAAATATCCCCTTTTCTTTTTTTCCACATAAAAGTAACGAACCTTTAAGATGATTCTCCTTTTACCCAATCCCTGCGACGTCGTACACTCATCAGCGCCCCTGACTTCACACCCTGCAAAGAACTCGTCCCAAAATACCTCCCGGACTCACCTCAACTCCGTCCTAACTTTGACTTCCCTTTCTGTTTTTAGCGAACAGTTGGTCTGATCATTTCCTTTGCGGGCAGACACCGCGGGACCCCACGCTCGCACATAAATCTCGCAGACACGGCGAGCCAAAGGGTGAAACGGAGGCTCGCCGCCCGAGACTCTCTGCCTCCTCATTAAACCGTGGGGTCTGCCGGCACAATGGGATTTGATGCAAGGCGATGAAACTATAGAACAGCCCGGTGAATGCTAATGGTCGGGGTGCGTCTGCCGCTTGTCATCCGATCAACAAAGAACTCATCTGCTTTAGCTTTTGCAAACATTGAAGCGGGGGGGTGGTGGACCATATGGCGCCTGAAGAGTTTGGCAGGGCTTCCCATTTGTATAATACAGTCTTGTGGGCATCGTGGAAGGTAATTTTCTCCTGTGATGTTCGCTGGGACCATACCCACCCCGCTCATCTGCTTCTGTTTTCGAGCGGCCTGCTTGGGATGCAAATGATGTGTGTCGAGAGCGCGGCGGTGAAAATGTCCGGGCTTTAGCGCCCTGCCTCGACGAAGCCACCTCAAGTCCAGTTGATTTGTTTAATCAGGGTTTATACAGGCAGCAAAAGTCAAGTTTAGTGCCCAACTATTTTTAATGCCACAAACGCAAAAAAAACAAAAACAAATTGGTGCATTTAAGAAAATATTCCATCAAATGAATTCATGAGGGGATGTTTTAACATTCAAAAGCAAAACTTTTGAGTAAATAATGAATGTATCCGGAGAAATAAGTCGAGCAATTTTATGATGAATTCTTCACTTACTGTGTTTTCTACTTCTCTACATTTTAGAGCACGTCTTTGCTTTCTGTTCCACCACATTTTTGAACTGGAGTGATAAGTAAAAGTATTTATAATAGATAATGCGCAAACTCTTTATGGCGCACAGTCGGGGGAAAGAAAAACTGCAGATAAGTCGTTCCAATCAGAAACACAATAGAAAAGTCAGAAACACAATAGAAAAGTCTGAAAACAGTGACTCATTCAGGCTCTGACATTGGAGTCCTGGTTAAGACCAGACCAATTCTTCATAAAAAATACTGCACATTTAACTCTGTAGTTTGAATAAGATATCTGTGTGAAATACTTACGCATTTTACACTTAAAGTACCCCCAAAAGTACCTCTTAAAGCTGCACTCCCTCAAACCCTGAAAGTTGAACAAAATCTCTTGGCACATCCCCATTGTTCATGTGAATTAATTAGATACGTCTTATCTATCCCACCAACCCAATGCACGGTCGCTGTTTAGGAGCCGACCACTATTTCTCTGCTCAGGTTTCCTCTCGATGGCTCCGTCTCACCTGCTCAGAACAACATCTACACTGACAGGACTTTAACCCCAGTCCAAGCCCGACAGCTGCACAGTCCAATGTTTGTAGCGTACAGCTAGCAGTAATTTGGATGCCTCGACCCCGGTTCAAATGCCGTGTGGCGGTCGTCTCTGCGGTGTGAATTGTTTTCTCAGAGAGTCCCGTCGCTTTTTAACTCTGTTTAAGTTCGTACATTTATCCGAGTTGATAAAACAGTGTGCATGACAAAATTAGCACAAAGGAGCCAATGTCAGTGCATTTAATAACTCAAAAACAGAAAGGTTCTTCATCCAGCTGATTTGCTGGCCAGAAGTTAACGACAAAACTGGCTTCACCGGCCTTCACCTACGAATGACGGTGCTGTTCACTCGCAGCTGCCTGGGGCCGCCAAGCCAGCAGGGGCCCCCAGAGGGTCAACAGATTTGACAGAAATGACCAAGAGAATACAGTCACTGCAGTAGCAGTGACAAGGTGCAACGACAATTGGCCGTTACATACTCCCTGAAAGGGCCCCATGAGCGCCCCTCCCCACCTGCTTCTCAGAGGGGAGAGAGAGAGAGAGTGAAGTGTTGGAAGTTCTGCTTCTGACAGCAAAAACGAAAGAAAAGGAGGATAAAGAGGAGGAAGGAGAGCAAGACAGCGGCGAGTGTAATAAGTTACTGTAGTTGTATGTGTGTCTCTGAAGTGCTTTGTTTTAGCAGACTTCATTGTTTGGCATGCATATCATCAACAAGCTAGCGCGCTCGTCACCGTGCCCTTGCTACACCACTGTCACTCGTGTCCCGCCATTGGACAAAATCAGACTCTAAACTAAGTCACAGACGACTACAAGGGTCACTGCGATTGGTACAAATGCACTTTATTCTGACACACAACGCGCAGTCTGTTTTTCTTTTACAAATGCTGTGTTTACAATGTTGACCCGTGGAGGCCAATTGGTTGCAACAACTTTAGGCAGGTTGGTGTGAATGAATCCTCCTTAAAAGTACCAGTTTAAAACTCTTACGCACTGTCGCTGTTTGGGGGCCAGGGCGACTATTCGTCTGCCCAGGTCTCCTCTCGTCTGCCCCGGTCTCACCCGCTAAGAGCAGCACCTACACTAAAGCGACCTGAACCCCATACAGAACCCGACAGCTGCGTGCGCATGATGTTTCTAGCGTACGTTTAGCAGTAAATGATGAACAAACTGCCTCGGTCCCTGTTCAAACGCTGTGTGGTGGTCGTCTCTGGCGAGTGAATTGTTTTCTCCAGGAATCCCGTCGCCTTTTTATTTGTGTTTATGTTACAAAGAAGTTTGTATATTTTTCTCGCTAGTCGATGAAACAGTGCGCAGCATGTATGGCAAAGTTAGCGCGAGGGAGCCAAAATTAGAGAGTTTAACACCTCAAAACACAGTAGAAAAGCCCAAACCTGCCCGACCACTCCAGACTGGTGATTATTGTACTGGTGTGAAAGGGCCTTTAACTTAAATGAGGAAACAAAGTCTCAGCTAAACTTTGCTATGACTAGGGCTGGGCGATATATCGATATTTAAGATATATCGATACATTTTTAAATGAGATATGGAAATAGACCATATCGCGTATATCGGGATATTTCGAATTCAGATAAGCTATTAAGTTAACAAAAAGAAACAGCTAATCTCAAGCTGATGTTTAAAAAAATGTTTTATCTCAAACTGAGCACTTTATTTTGTTATGCTGCCCTCAGAAAGAGATTGACCTATTTTATTTTATAGGCTATTTTTATCTAAGATGTTTTATTTAAATGTGCACCATACAGAGCTTTGTTATACAGTGTTTATGTTTACATTTTATAGTGAGTCTTCAATAAGACCACTCGTGTTTGGCTTTGACTTTGACTTAACATTTCATTTCACAGCTCTCACTTTGCGGAAAAAATATCGTGATATATATCGTATATCGATATTCAACCTAAATATATCGGGATATGACTTTTGGTCCATATCGCCCAGCCCTAGCTATGACCCAGAGCTTGCACCAAAGTGTTGCCTGTAAAATCTTCTGCTCATGCGTATCTCACTAAACAGAAGAGGAAAACCATCAATCCGACTCACTGCGTCGTATAATGCAAATAAAGCAGAACACTGTAGCTACAATACAATATGCAAAGGGCTGTAAACATCTCTTTGCCCGTACACTGTTCGTACTGCAGTCCATCTGTCAGACGCTGGCAGCCTATAGCTCCTCTACCTCCGCACTCATTTGTTTTCTTGTTTTTCCCGCCGTCTACTTGAGATGCAAACGACATTCCGGGCGCGCGCGGAGAAAAACCGTGGAGGGGCTGCTGATTCTGTTGAGTGAACGCGTGTTGTTTTTCCTGACAGTCGGGATGTCTGAACGAGCTCATGTGGCCGCAGCAGCAGGTATCGGCGGACGCCCCGATCCCAAACCCCGCACCGCGTTGCATCATGTTCAGCTCTGCGCAAAAAAAAAAAAAATCCATCCATCCATTGCTGTTAGAACACAAGTCGAAGCCCAGTGTCCAGACAAGCACATACTGTTTGCCAATGAGGCCTTCGGTGCACCGTGATCCATAAATGTTTTATATTTGACAATGAAAGAATAACTACTGAATCCTAAACAAGCCCAAGGCAAACTACATAAATAGCAGGAATGTCCACACTTTATCCCATCGAAAGTCACATCTCGAAGTAACACTAATGTTAGTTTTTGCGGTTATAATAGTGGTGAATTATCAATTCAAGTTGCAGTAAAAAACACCATCTCCAGCAAGCAAGAAGCACGAGGGCTGACAAACATAATTTGCATTTGGCCACACTTTGGGCACCCCTGCTAAGTTGGATCACATTTCTGAAGCTGATTTGGACACTGGCTACAAGTAAGGCCTTTTATTTTGAACATTGGTAAATCAACTTAAAAAATCCTTGTGATAATCATTATGATTATATCTATATCAGTGGTGTAGTCTTCAATTTTCTAATATTCGGAGGGCCGCTCATTTATTTAAGCTAATAATAATAATATAGCTTTGTTCTCTCAGCTCCGCCCCTACAAGCTCAGATTCAGTCTGTGAGCCTCAGCTTGATTTTCAGCTTTCAGCCGACTCATTTGCAACCGACCCATTAACCACTGCTAAAATCCTTCCTTTTAACTTTAGCTCATATCTTGTAGAAGCTTCGACCTGCTATCTAGGATAAAAATAGAGAAGTGGTCCCCTGCATTGGACCCACCCTCGGGAGCCCTTCCTCAGATCTGATTCGGGATCTAGGACATTAGTACCAAGTTGGTGAATGTTGTTGATGCCCAGAACTATGAGGAAAGCTACTCAGACACAAGAAGAACATGAATATACATGCAACACGAATTACGGTATTTTCTATTTTTGTCACCAAACACGAAATTTCAATCTGTTTGTAAATTTCTAAATATGTTTTTCTCTGGACGGGAAACGAGACACAGGAGAATTTGCAATTTTGTCCAGCCCTGGTCCAAAATGAAAATAGGATGGCTGCGTGATACACTGACCCAAAGGCTATTACTTTTCCTGGGTAAGAGAGCAGGGGACTGTGGGAAAACATGTTATTGTCGATTGATGGGGTCCGCAAACATGGCTTAAAAACCTTTCGACTGACAACCAGGGGCTATATGCGTGACTGACTGAATCCTCAGATGGCGCCAGGGTTGAAACCCGCCCAAAATATCTGAAAAACAGCCCAAAATCCGCAGACACACAGTACAGCGTGGCTGGATTTTGTACAAGTTTACAGAGCCATGTTCTCCTGCGATGATAAGAAACCAACTGACCCTTTCTCCTTCCCTCTCCAAAAGCTGCTCTTAGAGCCTTGGGTTTGAGGTTATGTCATTAGAAATAGTGATTTAAAAAATATATATATAATAAGATAAAACAGCCTATTTTGGAGCTGTGTGATGAACAAAACTGAAATAAATGTCAATCAAAAGTTGTGAAAAGTCACGATCTGGACATTTTAATCTGGGCATTAGAGTCATTTGTGGTGGTGCGCCACAGAATCAACACTGGCCGCCACATATTCCACAAATCCTCTATTGCTTTAAATGAAAACAAATGTGTCAATTTAATGTATCGGATTTATTTTTCTGTTTGGTCCACCTGAACCCAGCACATTTTCTCCAGTTTGGCTTTACCCAAATCCAAAAGAGTCAAATGGCACATGTTTCATAAAACACGCGATATCTCTGTTTCTAGAAAAACAGTGATTGTGATCAAAACTAGCCTCTGTTTAGCTTAGGATTTCTCAGGAACCGAGGCGCGTAGAATTAGATGGTTTTCACATACTGAGAGCGTAGAGTCTCACCTTTCAAACGAGCCATAGCATGTGCAGCTATAACATAGAATATGCTGTGGTGCTACAAATATCATGAAAAATGGTCTGGATTGTTGGCACAGCTACAGCTAAATCCCCAAACAGCGTGACACTCAATGTGTTAAAAAGCCGCCTAAACCTGGCAACCTTGGAAGGCGTTGCTCTTCCTGTCCCGTTATTTACCTATGAGTTAGTAGCAGTGTCTTGTCCAAATGAATATGTAGCTCAAGATTACATGGAGGCACTGAGTTACTGATGGACACTGACAGTCACAGCATCATGTTAAAAACATTGCGTCAGGATTCACTGGAGGAAACTTCCTGCTCATCATGGCGTTTATGTCTTGAAGCTGACGGCTAACGCTAAAGAGAAATTAAAATAGGGCCAAGATTTTGAAAGAGCTGCTCAAAAAAATAATCAGCCTGTCTTCAGTGTAAATACGTTTTGTTTCATTTTTGTGATGTTTTTTGGATAATAGCCGTTAGCTAGTAGCAAGTAAAAAGTCTTACCTCAATGAACAGACGTTTCCTGAAGTCAAGTACTTACATCCAACTTAACACGTCCCAGTGACTTCCCATCAGCATCTCATTGTCTGACGTTTTCTCGAACTATTTTTTCATTTGCCCTTATTGGGGGAATAGCGAGAGAGGAAGTACCGCGTCCTCCAGAGATCGCACACAGAATTCACGTGCATAGAGCCTATTGAGCCCGAACGAATTATGCAAATATTAGTTTTTAAAAAAAAGGACATTTCCTCCCAGTTATTTTTTTACTGACAGCAGAGACAACTTGAGAATAGGCCCTGTAATTCCATAAACCAGAACAAATCGTCTGCATTTTTTGGACGTAAAAAGGCACTTTCTTGCAGAGACTTCTGGCCTGTTGTTGAAGCTAATTTTAAAACTACAGAAGTTACACAGATGATGTCACAGCATAGCAACGACATGGCATAAGCAGCCAAATAAGTATCAAGGTTTAGTCCTTTAGTCCAGTATTTGTTTTTTAGAGTCAGTCCATAACATTAAAGTCTCTGTTCGTATTTCAAATGACTTAAGTGCATACAGTAAACTTTTCTCGGCTGTTGTCATTCCACGTTCAGAACCCCGTAACCCTCCCACGTGAGGAGATACTGTTTTAGGGCAAGTCGAAGCTCCCTTGTTTCCATGCAGCGTTTCAGCAGCAGACTTTTACTGTATGACGTCCGGTGCCCTTTTCATTTCTACATTCAGCTGACGTTTCCCCCGGCAACCAAACAACACCTAACGACCCGAGCCCAACCAGAGTCACTGTAGTTCACAACAAAAAGGCACAAACCAAACACTTCTCGGGATAAAAGTAACAAGTATAATGAAGAAGGTTGCAAGGGGTTGATAGCGTGGTTATTCTAATTGGAGGCTTTGTTCAGCTCCACAACGTGGCTCGGCGATGCGTGTTTACTAGAAATCGAGTGGTTTATGGGTAATGAACCATTCAGAATAAAGTTCCTATTGATTAATATTGAAATGGAGAGCCGGTAAATATCCTCACGTCGTATTCGCCTTTATACTGCCGACGTTTTAGACCAACTGTATGGTTAGGAGCCAGTCCAGTTCAACGTCTTATCTTTCAGCACAAATGAATTAACCTTAAATGATATGGTTTTCTTCAGTTGAAACGATCTAACTCATATGTCAGGTTTGTGGACCCACATATTTCAAACATGTTATAGGCCCATCTGTTTAGGGGTTCTGATTTTAATGCTCTTTGTTGACGTTTTTTTAATGACGAAATACAACATTCTAATGCCACAAACGCAGAAAAAAACATCTGTGCATGTTTAATTTCTTAAGATTTGACTTTTAATGCCCTGCAGAAACCCTCAGTATAATCCTAAAATGGCAAGACGCGACCCAAATAAGATTTCAATATATAAAGTAAAATTCGGTATCTTTCCCACAAATAATAAAGAATAAAGAAATAAAGTTGAAATGATGACCAAAACAAGTCAATTTTACTGACTGATGTTTCTATACTTTTCTAGGGGATAAATACTGAAAGAAATGCATCATGGAATAGCTTGGTGACCCACTTTTGGGTCTCGACCCATCAGTTAAGGACCACTGCTCTTGAGAATGAGACAGTTTTTGTATTTCATTGGTAGTATTACATTTAGACTGGTTCGTCTTTGTAATGTGATGAATCAAGAACATTTTCAATAACTTTTCTCAAAAACTGTTAAGTTGTAAAATATCGTTGGCAAGTAAAATGACCCTTTCTTCTACTTATACTGTACTACCATCTATACCAGGGGTTCCCCACACTTTTCAGCCTGCGACCCCCAACATCACTCAACCAACAACTCGGGACCCCCTTCTGTAAAATGTAATTAGTATTTATAATATTTTAAGGTGAAAAATATTTAAAGGCCCTATATCATGCTAAATTGACTTTTTGGAGTTTTTAGCCATGTTGGTATGCTATTTCCTTATCAAAAACACCCCCAGAGTGTTTTTTGGCTTCATTCACGCAGTTCTAAGTAATCCTCCTGAATCCTGTTGTCTGAGCAGCTGCTCCGCCCTCTCCTGGTAAACGACTGAGTTGTGACACTCTGACGTATTTTGCGTCATAGTGTCAAACAGGAAGGGACAGACCTCTGTAATGTAATGCCTTACGGCCTGATTTTAATTTATAAAACAGCTTTTTCATTATTTCTGTTGTAAGAAAGAAAAAAAAGAAAAAGAAAAAGAAAAGAAGTGCCTGATGCGTCCGCGCTACCCCTGTAGGGTAAACAAACACACCCCTTGAGCGTCTGAACAGATGTCATGTTTGCACCGAAAGTTGAGAAGAAGAAGCTCTTTCTAACCTACTCTGGACACCGCCTGTTCTTTTTTCTTACCTAACGATAAAGTCACGGAGAAAATGCACTACAAGAGGACAGGACTTTATTCAATCTTCCTAAAGAAAAGTCTACTCGCAAGAAGTTGGAATTTCTTTCCGAGATTGACCGTTGGTGAACCTTGGCCAGAATCAAAGTGGATTCACTTTTATAACCAACGCGAGTCCCATAATGGAAACACCCGATCGTCGAGGCCAGACTGAGCGGTGAGTCAATCAAAACGCGTGTTAGCGTGTGTGTTAGCCATTTATGAAGCTGTGTTGCACATGTCAACTCCTTATAACTGCATTATGTAACTTCACTTTTTACTGTGATACTCGGAGAGAGGGGCAGAGTTAACGGTCTTGTCTTCCATGCTGGAAAAATACCTCCAGAAAATACTTTTCTGGAAAAGTTCTCCATAGCGGTAGAGGTACAATATATCATATAAATGCCTATAGTTTACTTTGGAATGGCTAAAACAGCATGATACAGATCCTTTAAAATCTGCTTTAATGATGTTAGTTTGGACAACACTGTATTTTGGCTTTTAAATCAAAAATACATAAAATTCAATGTCAGAAATGTAAAAAAAATTATATAACCCCCATTTCAGTGTCCCGCGACCCACTGTGGGAACCACTGGTCTATGTACTATTCATCACTAACTCGCACTTTGTTGGTTAGAAAATGTGATATTAATCTCAAACAGCTAAAACACTTCCTGATTTCCATGGAATCTCCTCTTAAGCTCCGCCCTCTGCGCCCCCTCCTCTTGCTCCCCTTTGCTGTGCAGCTGCTTCAGTGAAGAGTGGGGGGGGAAAAAGACAATAAAAGAAAATGGACCCGCGCCCTGTGTGGCTGTAGAGAACCTTAGGAGGAGCTTTTTGGGAGCTCACCAGTGCACAATAGCCACTGGTAAAGATCCAAAGATCACTCAAAGGGGCGCCAACAGCTCAAAACACAGTTCCAGGTCGTTTTTTTGATGACAAACAGCACACATAACATAGTAACATGTTAAAAAGCTCTGCATAATACCCTTCCTTTAATGAATGTATGTGTTTTGAAAGTGTAGCTATAAAAGTTTGAGTTTGAAAACACAGAAGGTGAAGGTTGACGGACTACATATGCAGGATTACTGAAACATGCCAAACAAGATAAGATAAGGATTTCACTTCATGACATGGTTGAATCCTTTGAAAATAATTAACTTTGTTTTCTGGGCCTATCAAAGTGCACACAATATCTGTTCGAAAGAGCACAACAGAAGCTGCACTTTTCTGCCCTCTGCTGGCTGTTTTCAAAGGACACCAAATGTTAAATGTCGTTCTAACTGTGCCCGAGATTGCTTTGGAAACGATACAAGCCTATAATGGTCCCTTTAAACACTGCTAATCCAAGCCTTTTGTTCCAAGCCACGCGTATCGCCATATTGCACGCCCGGTATGCCCCGGCGTCTGACCTCACAGCTCCGTCTGATTCAGAGGACTTCTGGTGCCAGACAGACTTCATCAAATGCCAATCACTTTTCTTTATTCTCCCTTCAGACAAAAGCCGCGCGTCTCCACCTCGAAAATATCCTCCGCGTCACCGTTATCGACTCACCGCCTCATCATTGTTTTTCAGACAAAGATACACTGACACTGTTGTTTTGACTGAAGACCGGTTATGCGGAGGAGAAAAGTGCAGACGGCGCGGAGATAAAAAAAAAAGAGATATGTAAAAGCTTGGGATACAAAGTTCAGCATAAGCTTTCTTTAATGCCGATCTACAGTGGGTGATAGTGCAGTAACACGGGAACCACCTCCAGATGTTTAGCTGATACTCCCTGTTGACTAAATGCCGGTCCTATCTAAAAGAGAGACTCGAAAGGCGTGAGAGTGGCTACGTTTACATGCAGACCGAAAATCTGATCATGATCTGATTTCTGTAGTTGTCAGATTATTGACGTGGCATATGAACAACATAATCTGATATACATGATCTAATATTGATATAAACTGATTTCTTTCTGATCTTTCACATTTGTGTACAGCGAAACTATCCAGGAAAATAAACCAAAAAGGCTATATTAATGACAAAGACAAAGATGTAATATAATACTAACAGCATTTCTAATAAAAAGGTAACTAAAAAAATAACACTAAATGCCATTATTGAGTCCTACGTTGTGGGTTGAGTCCCAGCTCTGATTAATTATTGAATTGTTAGGTCACCTTGACATTTTTAATAGAATTTAAAGCACAATTTGTTTTGTACCTTACAGAGGTCTCTACAATTACATGCATATTTAACCTCTTAACCCAGCACATTTTGTTCAGTTTGGCTTTGCCCAAATCTAAAAGCTTCTAGACTGGAGAGCAACAGTGTAACGCCTTATTTGAAAGCTAAGGCCTACAAAACTAATCGTACGTTTTTTGTTGCGCAGTCGCTGCTTTTTTGTCACATTTTTGAAGCGTTGTTGTTTTTTCATCATTGCTTTGTTGTCATGTCTTTAGTCACTTTTGTTGTTGTATTATTGTTGCATTTTAGGCACATTGTTGTCGCTCTTTTGTGGGTTTTGTTGCTTTTTCATCGCTCTTTTGTCGCTTGTTTGTCCCATTATTAGTATATTAGTAGTATTTTCATCCTTGTTTTCGTCGCTATTTTGACGCTTTTTTCAAGAAGCTTTTAGATTTGGGTAAAGTCAAACTGGAGAAAAAGTGCTCGGGTCAGGTGGGGGTTTGCACCCTGGACCTTTGAGTTTCTAATCCCGTGCTGTATCCACTGGGCTATCATCCACTAAAAGTATCTAATTCATTACCTGATCTATTGAATTCGTCACATGCGTTACATCGGCTTATGTTTGTTAATAATTTGAGTAGGTTGAGCATTATTACCACTTCCCCGCTTGTGTTTTCCCCCCTGTGTGCCAATACGAACGCAAAATATTTGAAACAAAAATGGCAAAACCTGCAATGCAAATGACTGAGAGGTCACATTGGGGTCAGAGTAAACACATTTGACATGTGATCAGTGCTTGTCAGGCTGAATGACAGATCCATTCCCTGTAATAACTGTGTCTGGGCCTGTTGAGTGAGTGATGGGTGGGGAGGGGGGGGGGGGGGGTGCAGACTGACACAGGACTGGCCCAGAACAGTGCACTAATAATGGGCAGAGGAGCAGAGGACGCCCGGGTCACGGCTCCAGTAAGGAAACTGCCTGTGGACATGTTATTAGGAGGAATGGATTCATGTTAGACTGACATCTTGAACATGTGTTTTATGTGCTAGCTTAAAAACATCGCGAAATCCTGGAGGGACTGAATATTCCACAACATACAAACTAATCAGATAGAGACCCAAATAACAGCTGCCCCCACGACCCGGCAACGGAAAAGTGGAAGAAAATGGATGGATGGATGGATGGACATACGCTCCTAAGAATACAACAGACAAAAAACAATAAATATCACAACATAATTGTAGCAACAATTGATAGTTATACTATACATACAGTACAGAAAACAACAAAGAAGTCCAGGCAGTCAATGTAAAATGATCACTGGCGCGAGATACAGTAGCTCCACCAGAGACATTGCTCCATACAGAAATGACCATAGCACATACACCACAATACACAAAACAGAAGTGCAAAAGACACATTTAATCATAAGAATGGGGTAAAATCGATATGGTCATTCAGTCCAGGGAAACTGGTAGCCTTCAGGGCTGCTATCCAAAATGTTTCACACTGCAAATGTTTGAGTCTGTCTCCTCCCCTCTGAGGTTTAGGTGTGGACTTCATCACCATCACCTTTAATGAGCCGAGGTTGGTGTAGCCAGCTGTTTGAAAATGTACGGCCATAGGGTATTGAGTTTGTTTGTTTTTTTATAGCAAGTTTGTGTTCTGCTAATTTGTCTTGCAGCCTCCTCTTAGTTCTGCCAACACAAAACAGCCGAACGACCTGTCGACAGCTGACAACATCTGGATAGTCACGTGGTTCATGACGTTGTGCCGTCTTCATCAGTTTTTGGTTTCTGCACCCTTCTTCAATATCTTGGATGTACGAGTCTATTCCGTTGTATGCGTCATCTCTGTGAAACACTCAGAACACGTCCCTGACATGCACGGTGTGATTTCCGAGACGACTTTGAACGTGTCAAAATCAATCATCACCTTGCTATGCGATCGAATCTAATACAAAGAGAGCCTGAGCTACCAAAGGTGACAATTGCTAAAGCTGTATGACGCGATGATGCACGCGATTGACCTTCTCACACCGTGAGGCCGAGCCGAGCATTCACTGATTGTAGATTAGGCTAACGTAGCATTACAATTAGCTTGGTTTAAATTAGAGCTAACTGCAAATAAACTACTGACTTTTGTGTCTGGGAAAATATCTTCAAGAAGTTGTGATTGCGCGGTCATTTTGTTCCCGTGTGTGATACCTATTCAGGGCGGTGTTTCTTTGAGCGTGGAGTGCAGCAATAATACACTACCCCAGTACTAACAACAAATATCAAACATGTCAGACATCTCTGCACACGTCTATTTCCTGAGTACGTAACCGCACAGCATAGCCCTCAACATAAAGGCTCGGTCCTGCTGCGTGACCTAAAAATCACCCGTGCATGCCCATAAGGCGAGACACTGCCGATGAATAGGGAAAAAAATACATTTAGAGATATCAATTTGAAACTTTTGCCTAACATTACTAATCAAATATGAGAAACAAAATATTGCACGTTATCTGGCATTTTATGTTTTCACATTTTGTGCATAATTTCTCTGCTCTTCAGTTCCGGGCGTCTCGCAGAAGGAAATACACCATATTAGGACACGTGGATATAACATATGTCAATATTTGTGGATGAATGCGCGAGGGAAAGCCGGCATTTGTAGCTACTTCCGCCTCGCTAACGACAAAACATCATAAAATAAGCGTCGCACGAGGTAAGTGTCGTCATTTTTAGAGTCTGACATGAAGGAATAGGCCACCGTTTTTTACATACTGAGATATGTTCTTACCTTAGCTTAGACGAGTTGATCTGTACCTGTCTGGTCTTTGTGAGTGCGCTCAGTCACGCAAAAGTTGTTAGCATTTAGCCTCTCCCAGCAAAGGTATAGCCCCAAACTGCGGTGAAGTTAGAAGCTACCAAGCTGTTCCCTATTTCAATACAGCCTTTACCCAATCCAAGTATAGTCACACAAAATTAAACATTTGGATTTTCTAAGCGGATAAAAAGGGGCACTATATTGTGAGGTGTAATAACACCTGGAGTACTTTGATGATATTACTGTGCGGACGTCGAAGAACAGCTTGGTAGCTGCTGTGTCTCGCCTTAAGAGGCATTAGGTCGACTAAGCATTAGCTAAACAGATTGTTGTTACACTGCAACTAGTTTAAATGTTTTACCTTGATTTTGTGTCGGTTACAAGACTTAGTGCAAATACTGATGTTTTCAGGGTAATAAACACAAAAATATGAAAAGTTGAGACTGATTTTGAGGCTCTTCTGCCAAACTGAATTTGTCACATTTAGTCCTGGGACTTCCCTGCAGAGACTCAAAAGCTGTGCTGATTTAGTTTCGGTTGAAACGTGACATCTTTAAAGACGTTTCCAGTCTCTTGACATCTTGAGAGTGTACTTCTGCACCACATGACCTACTTCTTCATACGATTACAGTATAGTTGTTGCAGATGGGGGTGACGAGAGAGCCACTTTCACATGTTCACTGGTGTATATGTCTTTCCTGTGAGATTTTGACATGTCACACTGGAAGACGTGGGGAGTGTAAAGTTGTCAGCCTGCACTAGTCTCCACTGTGCAATGGTTCAAAGACTGAATTAGAGCTTTAAGTTTTTCATGAGTTTCAGGCTCCAGACGGCGTGAGTTTAGCTGAGGCTAGAGTGGCTTGCTCATGTTTATTCCCACGGAAAAGTGCAGGGAATGTAATATGTGGTCGCCTTCATGCCTGGGCAATGTGCTTTGTGACGCTGGCAGTGCTGGTTCGGTATACTGCTGACTGTTGATGAGACACGTGACAGAGGTCGTAGCTGCAACGAGAGGATGGCTCAATACGCAACTAGAGTTCCAAAATATCAGACATCGCCTGATGTATGTCACTGCTCGTCACACGTTTCTATTTTTTATTTATGGACATATACCCAAACACGCTCTAAACCAGAACGTTTTTTCCTTTGCCATCAGAACATTCACCCAGGCTTCCTGGTGTTTCCCAAACGGCCTACCAAACAAGTCTCTCCGTAAACTTCAAATGGTTCAGGATGCAGCTGCTCGCATCACCACTAAAACTCCTTCTACTCAGCACATTACTCCCATCCTCAAACAGCTTCATTGGCTACCGGTCTCCTTCCATATCGAATACAAAAATCTCCTCTTCATCTTTAAACCACTTCATAACCTCGCACCACCATACATGTCAGATCTCCTTCAGACCTACACACCCTCCCACTCACTCCACTCCTCCACTGCTTTTCTCCTTTCTGTCCCTCCAGCCTAAATGTCCACCATGGGCCTCAGGGCCTTCAGCCGCTCTGCCCCCAAACTTTGGAATCATCTCTCACAAGACATCCGTACAATAGACTCCATCACCACATTCAAATCTCGACTAAAGACTGATCTATTCAGACACGCCTATCCCACATAGTCCTCAGTATTTCTCCTACCATATTATTGAACTTCTGCCATTCCACTGCTAAACTCTGTAATTTTATGGTTATATCTTCTGGGCCTTGTATTGTATTGTATTGTGTTTTTTAATGTGTGTTTTATTCTGTTTTTCTGCTACCTGTAAGGTGACCGTGGGAATTTTGAAAGGCACCCACAAATAAAATGTGTTATTATTATCATTATTAAAAGATGTATGGTATAGTTTAATTATTGTTTTCTAGGGCTGCACGTTTTCAAGTTTTTCATTAACCATTAACCGAGGCCCTTAGCGGTTAATACTCGGTTAACCATTAGTGTGCGCACTAACCAACCAACCAACCATCCATCCACCCCACCCCACCCTTCCAAAAAAAAGTTAAACTAGCTAGCAATGCGCGATGACTGCTTCTCGTAAACAAATGTTTGGGAGCGCTCTGGCGGTCTCTGGTGGTGCAAAAATGTATTACAAATATGTTCAATGGCACGGCAAATTATACACGCCATTTAACCGAGCAAAATGCTTTTACTCGGTTACGCAATTCTTAACGGTTAACCGGTTAATCGGTTAATCATGGACATCCCTATTGTTTTCAATAAGGTTCACTCAAAAAAAAATGGTCTTGTTCCCATTTATTGTTGCATACTGACGTTCTGCTTGGAACCTTCATAAGATCCAACAATGCAAAATGTGATTTTTTGTGTGTGCCATTTTTCAACTGGTCTTAAACTTTTGATCGTGAGTGTGAGACAAACCTCCCACTGCATTTCTATTATTTTTACTTCCTTAAATATCAAAATATTTGCGCTTGAAATTCCCTATATCCACATTTCTACTCATCTCTTTGAATGCAGCGAGGAAGCCTGCGTATCCAGACACATCCCCATTCTCCTGAAATACCCTTTTTCCCCGAGTCAGGTAGTGACATTCAAACAGCTAAATCCCACTTCCGCAAAATTGCTCCGAACAAATCCACTATAATTCAGTTGTTTGTGTCTGCGGTCGCCCCCCGGAGCCCGTCACGTCTCAAACGGCGCCTCACTTTGCGCGGATGGAGGAGATTTGTCTGTGTTTTGATTGGCCTCGAACACCCCATCGCACTCCGAGATCATCAGCACTTGTGGAGAGTAATCCCTTAACCTTCGCAGATCTGAGAGACAAGCGCCACTGTTTGTTTATACCAGGTGCGAAAGGCCTTCCTCGTAAAGCTTTGAGCCGCGTTATTTTCGTCTTCGTTCTCCGTGGCAGCCTTTTGTTTGCATAATGAAGCCGGCGTTTGCGATGTGGGGTCACAGCAGTCCCTTGAAACTCCAAATAGGACAAACATTGCGCATAATTCAGACTATTTCCAAATACTTTTCCACACCTTACTGTATATGACCAATAGATGTTTTTCTTATTATTACAATGCTTACTCAATATCAAGAGCCTTACCTTTACCAAACTAATTACGACGTTTAACCTCTGTGCATCAACATGAGCTTTTTTACATTTACAGAACTCGTGCCTTTACTGGTGATGTCGCTGCTTTTGTGGTGTCATACCTTTGCAATTTTAGCTTGACAAAAGTGACTTGAAATCACATTTTCAACAGTTAGTGGATGATATTTAAAGGAAATATAAGTCAGTGCTCATAGCCACAGCTGCCTTGGGGTAGGCTGATGGAAGCGAGGCAACCAGTGCCATCGGCCCCTCCGACCACCACCAACCTCTCCCCTCACTACATTCACCCAGGCTTGGTGTTTCCCAAACGGTCTCCCATCCAAGTACCAGCCAGGCGTTCCCTGCTTAGCTTCCAAGGTCTGACGGGATCGGGCAGAGCAAAGGCGGTATAGCATTAAACAATGTTCAATCCGCTACACACTTGCTCAGATTCATTTTATTTGCAATAAAAAAGCAAGCATTCACACAAACATATCTGGGCAACACGGTGGTACAGCGGTTAATGCTCGTGCCTCACAGCAAGAAGGTCCTGGGCCTTTCTGTGTGGATTTTGCATGTTCTCCATGTGTCTCCGTAGGTTTCCTCCGGATACTCCGGTTTCCCCTACCACTAAAAACATGTACAAAAGGTTCCCCTCTGGGGACAGGACTCCCCTGAGAAAGAGATTCTTAATCTCTGTGGGACTTTCCTGGTTAACTCATTGACTGCCAATGACGTCTAAAGACGTCAATTAGGTTTTTCAGTGGGGACGGATGCAGTAAAGTGTAATGCACCTTCCAAGTAAATATCTTACTTGTAGACATTTTATTGAGTCAGCAGGTGGCAGCAGTACTCTTTGGATGTGATCACAGGCAGAAGTAGCAAGAGGCTACTTGTTTTGATAGAGAAAGGACTATGGCAACGAGAGTAGAAGAGGATCCAGAGAGAATACAGGCAACTTACACTTGAACAGGTTTTGGTTAGCGGTAGTTCTCGTAGTAAGAATTGGATCATGAAGGAGGAGGATCAAGGAAGCAGACAAGTATTAGACCTAAAAAAAAGGCCGCTAACAAGCATGCAAAAAATACTAACCCCGAGCCCACATCCGGACATAGCGGCGCCTTTCATCACAGCGCACACGAGAGAGAAGCACTTTTTTTTTTCTCTCTCCTGTTTTATAGAAGGAAACCACTGTTCAGATGTTTGAGGTGTCACTAAAGCAAAAAAATATTAGCGTCAAAGTAACGGTTCTGCTTGATTACAAAAAGCTTGTTTTCTCAGCTTCTTGGTCAGAAACCAGCATTTTTGGGTGATTTCACCCATTTTCTACGGACGATTACTAAAGAATGAAAAGAGCAAAGTAGGGTGGTAGTAGGTTTGGTGTTGACATAGACCTAGAACTCAATTTTCTGTGGGCCTTGAAAAACAGTCAAAATCCTGAAAAAAAACCTCTGGCAGTTCTCTCTGATTTAAAAATGGCTGGCAGTCAATGAGTTAAAGGTCAAATTACATAAAAATGGTGTGCTGCTAGCTGCTCATCTTTGCATTAACATTTGCATTTGCATTATTATCAAGCGCAACCTCATGTACTTTATTCGGCATGTAGTCTAGCTCTCACAGGACAAACTACAAACTTTATTCTTCTGTGAGTTAAACATTGGCCGTGTCCCGAGAGAAAGAGAGCTGGCTGGCTCTGATATTGAAGAGAGCCGCACGGGGCTGCACACACACACACACACACACACACACACACACACCTATACTGGTCTGTACTCAATTGTGGGGACACCTGACTAAATCGTCACTTGTGGGAACCACCCTTTCTGTAGGGTCTACAGCATCCAAAAAAATCAGGCAAAGTCCCCTAGAATTTACAAACAGTAATATCACCTCAAAACCCCAATACACACAAAAAAAAATTCCACACCTGACTTTTACTATATTTCTGGGGACCTTCCAGGTTTTTAAATACTTGTGAGGCCCACTCATACACAGTCTCAGGTTTTTGAATACTTTTAAGCCCACTCATACACAGTCTCAGGTTTTTGAATACTTTTAAGCCCACTCATACACAGTCTCAGGTTTTTGAATACTTTTAAGCCCACTCATACACAGTCTCAGGTTTTGGAATACTTTTAAGCCCACTCATACACAGTCTCAGGTTTTTGAATACTTTTAAGCCCACTCATACACAGTCTCAGGTTTTTGAATACTTTTAAGCCCACTCATACACAGTCTCAGGTTTTTGAATACCTTTAAGCCCACGCATACACAGTTTCAGGTTTTTAAATACTTTTAAGACCAATCATATACAGTTAGGTTTTTAAATACTTTAAAGCCCAACCATACATAGTTTATAGCGTTCATAACTATTCAACACAAATGCCCTGCCTGTATTATTGTGAAAAAATATCTCTTCTTAAAATGCTCTCTCAAAAATGTTACTTAGTCATAGACAAAGAAGGTAATCACTATTCAATTTTGATTTGAATTGAAAGAATCACATCATAACTTTTGAACAGTTGGGGATAATTATATTTGTTTACAAACAAAACATCCCATTGTAACCAAGTAACAACTGATTACAATTGACAGCTGAAAACTTCTATCAAGAAATTGTTGTATACATTATAGAGGTGCTTCAATCATTTATCTTTATTTATAGTTTATTGTATAGTATTTTTATAGTCCGTTATTATTACTAATTAATGTCTGAGTTATATGTCCATATATGGCTATTTTATGGTCATGAACCTTCATTATGCTTTTGTCTTAAGCATAGCAGACTAGCTCTCGCGCCATGGTTGTTTTGATTAGTTACACTACACACCGCTGCTGTCACAAGTAGAGCCGCCAGGTGGGGAGGGATACAGTCGGCAATTAGAGCAGTACATCCAGAGCTGTTGTGTAACCACTAATTACAATAAAAAATACATTTATGGTTTAGAGCAGTGCAATGCTGCGTAATTTTCACCAGAATATAGATTGAAAGAATGTATGTGAAATCCACGTTTGATCAACATATTTTACAAATCTGCTGAACAGGCTATGATCAGTGACTGATCTGATTGGCGTACCTCTATAGAATACTGTGGTTGAGAGTTATTTACCTGTGAAACGCTTCACATTGAACTTATTAAACACTTAAAAGGGCGAACCCAAAGTAGTAATTAGTCCTCAGATGACTTTTGGAACAAAAAAGTCAAGTGAAAGACCCCAAAAAATGTCACCAAACTGAGGATCCAATTGGCTGCACGTCAAGACACTGGACGATCCTAGTCCCAAATGAAGTCTTTCCTTCCTTTTGAAATAACGTAATCAAAGTAACAAGACTACTTGTAGAAGGACTTTTCTATTATCAGTAGTTGGATAACATTAATGGAGTAGTCCCAACAACGCTGCTTTTAACACATTGAAAAAAAGGTGGGAAGAAGAGATTTATGCTATACAGGCCCAATCAAAAGTTTAACTCTAATTAAAAGATGGCAACATTTTGCATGGTTGAATCTCATCAAGATACCAATCAGAACTTCCACAAGAAGAAATTTGAGTGACACAAACAAAACAAAATTGAGAATAACTCTTATTGAAAACAACAAATGAAGTAACAATTAAATTAAGACCGTTTTGCAGCTGCTAAAAAGTTTAGGACCACATGCCTTTAAAAGACCAAATCTGTGCAAATGTTCATTCAAAGTCATTTTCAGTCAGGTACTCACACTCATGACGTCCTGACAGCAATGTTTAAACGTGGTCAGGTTGTGCTGCATAAGCACAGTCTCTTGCTGCGTGCCATCACTGCTGAGGTGGGAAACGGCAAGAAAGGATCTTTTAAGGAATTCTATGACTGAGGGTTATGGAACAAAAAAAGTCAAGTGGAAATTAAAGGTTTACTCTTTTTTTGTCTCACTCCCATTTCTTGTTGTTGCATATTGAAGTTCTACTTGGAACCTTGTTAAGTTCTAACCATGCAAAATGTGATTTTATTTGTTTTCTACCATTTTGCAAAAGGTCTTAAACTTTTGATCGGGACTGTATAAGGCGAGACACTGCAGTAAAAAAAGGTAATCAACTTAAATGTAGAGATATCAATTTCAAACGTATGCTGTAGATTACGGACATGAGAAAAAATGCATTACAAGTTTAAGGAATTTAAGCATAAAAATCACAAAAATTTCTTATATTTCCAGCAACAAAATCTAAATTTATTGAGCCAAGTTTCAATGGGCTGCACACTGTCCCCACATGATTTCCAGCTGGAAAAAAGCGACACTGTCCTTCTCCCCCGTCTTTTACTTACACGATTAGCAGGGTCCCACACAAATCAAGAGATGGGTCAAGATTTTGTAAAGGACAGCGAGTTACTGATGGTCACTGCAACTTGTTACAAGCTTGTTGGATGTGAATCTTGCCCCGGTCGTAAGGGAGAAGCTTTTATCTCACGATCTTAAGGCTAGTGTTCAATAATGACAGTATAATGTGTAAACAACTCAATAAAATTTAAAACTAACTACTTGATCCCGTTTTGCGCAGACTCGTTCAAAACTTTGCACTAGTTTTAATTGAATTTTAAATTATTTTGTGTTAGTGGTTAGCCTTAAGACAAAATCACCCACTGTTATGAACCTGGAGGTTTCCTCCAGTGAAGTCGTTCTATCTTACATCATTTTTTAACCTGCTCCAGTCACATTCTAACTTTTATGCGCTGTCCTTTACAAAATCTTGAGCCATCTCTTCATTTGTGTGAGACTCTGCAAATCGTAAATGTAAAAGATAGGAAACCGTCGCTAATTTGAAATAACATGGGGGCACTGTGCACATAGCCCAAAGCATCTCAGAAAAAACCTTGCCTTAATGTTTCTTTTTAAGGGCTCTGATTCGATTTTTCACATAAAATTTTATGGCAGCGCAATCTCTATATTGTAGTGCTTCGTTTTCAAGTTATAGACAATTCTCGCAGTCTTGTTTCCTTGGAACAGTAAGGGAGGTTATGAAGGAAGTCAGATGCCTCTCAACTGCTTGTACTTCCTCTTCTTCCCACTTTCTTTTGATGACTGATTGACAAACTGAAGGATGAACTGAGGAACAAAATGACAGAATTAGACACAAACTTACAGAAATTAACTTAAATATACCATGACAAATCAGGGAAAATAGATAAAGCTGTGTTTAGCCCATTACGTGCTGTCCCCCTGATCGGGGTGAGGGTCACGGGTATGGACAGCAAATGTGATGTAGCTAATTATAGCTGTAGCAAAGAAATTAACTACAGCTTGTGAAACAAATTGTAAAACGGAAATATATACAAACATTACATTACTAAAACTGTATCTACCAACATAAAATATATTGGGTTAGGCAAAGTAACTTGCCTCGACTCATCCTACACACACTTTTAGAAACTAGAAGATCTTGGCTTACAAATTAAAAAAAAAGTATCACACTGGCATAAAGACTACAAGGGCAAAGAAAAGGAAAGATAGAAAATGCACTATTTGCGTTTCATGTAGTCGACCACGGACCCCACAAACATTGTAGTTCACACTAGAGTGTATACCAAAGAAATTAATTCACAGGAACGTTTGCATTCTCCATAAAAACAGTGGCCCTGATGTTTGCTATGAAGATCTTTAGTGAAACAAGAATTTGCTTTACACTGATACATGCATACAGTTTATACCAGGCCCTGCGGTCCCCACAAGAACAGTGGTCTTGTGCACTAGAGTTCATACCAGTGATTACTGTTCAGAGTAAATGCTGTGGTTCCCACAAGAACAGTGGTCCTGACGTGTGTTAACTGGACCTTGATAGTGGGGTAAAACCTGTCGTTTGTGTGCAGTAGAGTTCATACCAATGACTAATGTTTAGAGTAAATGCTGTGGTCCCCACAAGTACAGTGGTCCTGACGTGTGTTAACTGGACCTCGATAGTGGGGTAAAACCTGTCGTTTGTGTGCAGTAGAGTTCATACCAATGACTAATGTTTAGAGTAAATGCTGTGGTCCCCACAAGAACAGTGGTCCTGACGTGTGTTAACTGGACCTTGATAGTGGGGTAAAACCTGTCGTTTGTGTGCAGTAGAGTTCATACCAATGACTAATGTTTAGAGTAAATGCTGTGGTCCCCACAAGAACAGTGGTCCTGACGTGTGTTAACTGGACCTCGATAGTGGGGTAAAACCTGTCGTTTGTGTGCAGTAGAGTTCATACCAATGACTAATGTTTAGAGTAAATGCTGTGGTCCCCACAAGAACAGTGGTCCTGACGTGTGTTAACTGGACCTCGATAGTGGGGTAAAACCTGTCGTTTGTGTGCAGTAGAGTTCATACCAGTGATTACTGTTCAGAGTAAATGCTGTGGTCCCCACAAGTACAGTGGTCCTGACGTGTGTTAACTGGACCTCGATAGTGGGGTAAAACCTGTCGTTTGTGTGCAGTAGAGTTCATACCAATGACTAATGTTCAGAGTAAATGCTGTGGTCCCCACAAGAACAGTGGTCCTGACGTGTGTTAACCTGTGTAAAATCGGGCAGCTAAAACGCTAACGCAAGCTTTTCAATAGACAGTAATATGACCCACTGTGAAATAAATTAAGTTACCTGGGAAATGCTTTGGGAGCGCGTTGAGTCTTTGTCTTGGTTCGTGGACATGGCGGTCTCAGGAAACTCAGTGGAAAGTTGGGGCTCTGCTGCATCCTAAAGAAATAACACATGGTAGTTAACTTTACCATTCCATTACTCTGAATTTTTGTGAATTACACCTGTGACCAATGTAAAGATAACAGTACCCTCAATGGCATATTTTTATGTTGCGAGTATATCTCAAGCCATCTACAGAAGGTTCTTGGGTCATCTTCTGTACACTGTAGTTAAAGTGTAGGACAGCGACAGAGTACAGAAGATGACTCAAGAACGTTCATCTAAGATAGACAACTCCTCTACGACTGAAAGCCTACACAGACATCTAAAGACAATTCTTAGCCATGCCAAAACTAAATTTAAATAGTATCACTTCTGCATAGAGGTCTTAACTGACCTGTATGGAAGGGGAGATGTGACTAGTACAACTAAGATACACCTATAGTGAGTGGCACATGTTGTTCCTATGGCCTGGTTAACTTGATGCTCAGAAAAGGAAAGATAGAAAATGCACTTTTTGCGTTTCTTGTAGTCGACCACGGACCCCACAAACATTGGTATACACTCTAGTGTGAACTACAAAGAAAATTCACAGGAACGTTTGCATTCCCCATAAAAACAGTGGCCCTGATGTTTGCTATGAAGATCTTTAGTGAAACAAGAATTTGCTTTACACTGATACATGCATACAGTTTATACCAGGCCCTGCGGTCCCCACAAGAACAGTGGCCTTGTGCACTCGAGTTCATACCAGTGATTACTGTTCAGAGTAAATGCTGTGGTCCCACAAGTACAGTGGTCCTGACGTGTGTTAACTGGACCTTGATAGTGGGGTAAACTGTCGTTTGTGTGCAGTAGAGTTCATACCAATGACTAATGTTTAGAGTAAATGCTGTGGTCCCCACAAGAACAGTGGTCCTGACGTGTGTTAACTGGACCTCGATAGTGGGGTAAAACCTGTCGTTTGTGTGCAGTAGAGTTCATACCAATGACTAATGTTTAGAGTAAATGCTGTGGTCCCCACAAGAACAGTGGTCCTGACGTGTGTTAACTGGACCTCGATAGTGGGGTAAAACCTGTCGTTTGTGTGCAGTAGAGTTCATACCAGTGATTACTGTTCAGAGTAAATGCTGTGGTCCCCACAAGTACAGTGGTCCTGACGTGTGTTAACTGGACCTCGATAGTGGGGTAAAACCTGTCGTTTGTGTGCAGTAGAGTTCATACCAATGACTAATGTTCAGAGTAAATGCTGTGGTCCCCACAAGAACAGTGGTCCTGACGTGTGTTAACCTGTGTAAAATCGGGCAGCTAAAACGCTAACGCAAGCTTTTCAATAGACAGTAATATGACCCACTGTGAAATAAATTAAGTTACCTGGGAAATGCTTTGGGAGCGCGTTGAGTCTTTGTCTTGGTTCGTGGACATGGCGGTCTCAGGAAACTCAGTGGAAAGTTGGGGCTCTGCTGCATCCTAAAGAAATAACACATGGTAGTTAACTTTACCATTCCATTACTCTGAATTTTTGTGAATTACACCTGTGACCAATGTAAAGATAACAGTACCCTCAATGGCATATTTTTATGTTGCGAGTATATCTCAAGCCATCTACAGAAGGTTCTTGGGTCATCTTCTGTACACTGTAGTTAAAGTGTAGGACAGCGACAGAGTACAGAAGATGACTCAAGAACGTTCATCTAAGATAGACAACTCCTCTACGACTGAAAGCCTACACAGACATCTAAAGACAATTCTTAGCCATGCTAAAAATAAATGTAAAATAGTATCACTTCTGCATAGAGGTCTTAACTGACCTGTATGGAAGGGGAGATGTGACTAGTACAACTAAGATACACCTATAGTGAGTGGCACATGTTGTTCCTATGGCCTGGTTAACTTGATGCTCAGAAAAGGAAAGATAGAAAATGCACTGTTTGCGTTTCATGTAGTCGACCACGGACCCCACAAACATTGTAGTTCACACTAGAGTGTATACCAAAGAAATTAATTCACAGGAACGTTTGCATTCTCCATAAAAACAGTGGCCCTGATGTTTGCTATGAAGATCTTTAGTGAAACAAGAATTTGCTTTACACTGATACATGCATACAGTTTATACCAGGCCCTGCGGTCCCCACAAGAACAGTGGCCTTGTGCACTAGAGTTCATACCAGTGATTACTGTTCAGAGTAAATGCTGTGGTTCCCACAAGAACAGTGGTCCTGACGTGTGTTAACTGGACCTCGATAGTGGGGTAAAACCTGTCGTTTGTGTGCAGTAGAGTTCATACCAATGACTAATGTTTAGAGTAAATGCTGTGGTCCCCACAAGTACAGTGGTCCTGACGTGTGTTAACTGGACCTCGATAGTGGGGTAAAACCTGTCGTTTGTGTGCAGTAGAGTTCATACCAATGACTAATGTTCAGAGTAAATGCTGTGGTTCCCACAAGAACAGTGGTCGTGACATGTGTTTACCTGTGTAAAATCGGGCAGCTAAAACGCTAACGCAAGCTTTTCAATAGACAGTAATATGACCCACTGTGAAATAAATTAAGTTACCTGGGAAATGCTTTGGGAGCGCGTTGAGTCTTTGTCTTGGTTCGTGGACATGGCGGTCTCAGGAATCTCAGTGGAAAGTTGGGGCTCTGCTGCATCCTAAAGAAATAACACATGGTAGTTAACTTTACCATTCCATTACTCTGAATTTTTGTGAATTACACCTGTGACCAATGTAAAGATATCAGTACCCTCAATGGCATATTTTTATGTTGCGAGTATATCTCAAGCCATCTACAGAAGGTTCTTGGGTCATCTTCTGTACACTGTAGTTAAAGTGTAGGACAGCGACAGAGTACAGAAGATGACTCAAGAACGTTCATCTAAGATAGACAACTCCTCTACGACTGAAAGCCTACACAGACATCTAAAGACAATTCTTAGCCATGCTAAAAATAAATTTAAATTGTATCACTTCTGCATAGAGGTCTTAACTGACCTGTATGGAAGGGGAGACGTGACTAGTACAACTAAGATACACCTATAGTGAGTGGCACATGTTGTTCATGGCCTGGTTAACTTGATGCTCAGAAAAGGAAAGATAGAAAATGCACTGTTTGCGTTTCTTGTAGTCGACCACGGACCCCACAAACATTGGTATACACTCTAGTGTGAACTACAAAGAAATTAATTCACAGGAACTTTTGCATTCCCCATAAAAACAGTGGCCCTGATGTTTGCTATGAAGATCTTTAGTGAAACAAGAATTTGCTTTACACTGATACATGCATACAGTTTATACCAGGCCCTGCGGTCCCCACAAGAACAGTGGTCTTGTGCACTAGAGTTCATACCAGTGATTACTGTTTAGAGTAAATGCTGTGGTCCCCACAAGAACAGTGGTCCTGACGTGTGTTAACTGGACCTCGATAGTGGGGTAAAACCTGTCGTTTGTGTGCAGTAGAGTTCATACCAATGACTAATGTTTAGAGTAAATGCTGTGGTCCCCACAAGAACAGTGGTCCTGACGTGTGTTAACTGGACCTCGATAGTGGGGTAAAACCTGTCGTTTGTGTGCAGTAGAGTTCATACCAATGACTAATGTTTAGAGTAAATGCTGTGGTCCCCACAAGAACAGTGGTCCTGACGTGTGTTAACTGGACCTCGATAGTGGGGTAAAACCTGTCGTTTGTGTGCAGTAGAGTTCATACCAATGACTAATGTTTAGAGTAAATGCTGTGGTTCCCACAAGAACAGTGGTCGTGACATGTTTTTACCTCTGTAAATATCAGGCAGCTAAAACGCTAACGCAAGCTTTTCAATAGACAGTAATATGACCCACTGTGAAATAAATTAAGTTACCTGGGAAATGCTTTGGGAGCGCGTTGGGTCTTTGTCTTGGTTCGTGTACATGGCGGTCTCAGGAAACTCAGTGGAAAGTTGGGGCTCTGCTCCATCCTAAAGAAATAACACATGGGAGTTAACTTTACCATTCCATTACTCAAGAAAATCCGGTGTAAATGTAATATTTCTTTGCGATCAGATGCTTAGAAAGAGCTTGTAGTCGGCTCAACAGCAGGTTAAAATGAGTAAAATCTAATTAGAATGAATACAGCTAAAGCTCTATTTTACCCGGAAGTAGAATGATGACATCGTCACTTAAATTAAACGTATTGCAATGGCGGTTATGCAGACTTAATTAATAACATGAGATGCAACATCAAATTGAGGGGTAATTCAAAAAACAACCCAAGAACATTGCAGACATAGGCACTCAATTTCCTTGTCATGACATCACATGCATAAGCTCTTTAGCAAATAATAAACCAATAAATAAATCGAGATTATGCATGTGATGTGAAAACACAAACATTTCTTTTATTTTCTTGAGCATCAAGTTAACCATCTCCCCTTCCATACAGGTCAGTTAAGACCTCTATGCACAAGTGATACTATTTTACATTTATTTTTGGCATGGCTAAGAATTGTCTTTAGATGTCTGTGTAGGCTTTCAGTCGTGGGGAATACTCACACGTACCTTTTTCCTCCATGGCCAATTAGTTCCTCTGTAGGTGTATGGTATTTCCTCTCCAGCATGTATGTCCCTCAAAGCAAAGAGACATATATGTGGTTTCATTTCAGACGTCATCCTTTTCATTTTACAGTCTGGATGAAGGTGGTCATCATTGACAAGTCTACCAAGGCTTCTGTCTTCTCGAGATGCATCAATGCTTGGAAAAAAAAAAAACATACATACATTTGATTTGACATACATTTGTCTTGTGCTTGTTTAAAGATGCAGTAATATCATGCCAAATAAACCAAACAAAACACATTTTCCTAAAGCTAACCTTAATTGTTTTTACCCGTTTCTAAATTTAAGCGTTTTTCAACTCCTGACCTTAACCAGCTGGATACTGTCCATATCAAACATGTAATGACAAAAAAGCCAAGAACCCCCGGCATTGTAATGAACAAGAAACGATGCTAAAACGTGACACACACGCACATCTCAATGATAAATTAACGTAGTACACTGTTCAAAGTTAGTTTTAGATTTGAGCAATCAAAACATACAATATGATAACTTCTACCTTGAAGATGAGTTTTCCCTATCCACAAACATGTGCTTGTCTGTAGCTAACAGCTAGGCTAGTACTAGCCAGTTAGTTAATTGCGCAGCTAGTTAGCTAACTCGTACTTGTTTAAAGATGCGGCATTATCATATCATCTTTTTAGCTTGTTACCATGTTACAAAGTTGTTTCCACATGAAAAACATACCTGGAGTCGTGTTTCGATCCACAAGTGTATCTACTTTGACTGAAATTCTCCAGGAGCTATTCTTCGCACTGCATGGCAAATCCCAAATAGCCCCTCCTCCATCCTTATATTTACTTCTATGGTGGTAGCCTTCAAATAAATGTCTTGCCTCTTCTGTCCTCCAGTGGTAAAATGTCTTTTGTCCGTGCCATGAGTCCCCTGTCTATATAGTTACTGTATTGTCTGAAAGCTTCATAATTAAAATAAAAATGTAAAATAAAGTTTGTTTTTATCAACTTGTGAGGACCGGCACAGTTTGCGCATGCGCATTGAGCAAAGTGTGTAAGAAGTGTGTATGGGTGCAGTACCTCACTGACCACTAGAGGCCGATACTGAGTAAATTCTGTTATACACACTTACACACTTGAAAACCGGTTTTTGTCACTTATGGAGCCCAAGCTGAAAATTTGCCAGGGCCATCTTTAGAGCCTACTTACATCAAAAATATAGTTAACTTTGTGGGGACCGGGTTTTTGGTCCCCACAAAAATTTTGGTCCCCACACCGCGGGTGAAATTTCAGGTGTTGGTCCACACAAGTTAATAAAGACCAACACACACACACACACACACACACACACACACACACACACACACACACACACACACACACCGCAGAAACGTGATCAAAACACCAGCACATTTGCCCCCAACACACACCATACCTCCACCCCTGTTACACTGAAAACATTAGTCTGTAGGGGGAAAAGGCTCGGGGAGGGACCATTGTTAATAAAATGGCCATTCGCCACGGATGTCTGTCCAGCCCCCTTCAACCCACTTACTGCGTTTAGCCCATCAGCGGCTTAGAAACAAAACACTGAGACCACAATCTTGCACACAATAGCCACACAATTTAAATAATATCATTTAAGTTACAATAAAAAGGCTAGTTTAAGTACTCCAAAATATTTTTAAATCATCACTAAACTACAAAAGACACCAACTGTAAAGCTCTCGCACCGAGCTTGAAGCAAACCCGAAAGTCACGCAGCATTTATTTTCCAAAATGTGTCGATTTGACACGGGAAGACCCACCAGCGCAGTTTAGCATTACACGGACCTTTGAAAACATTTCGCAGCAGTTACCACAAAGGCTTATTGAAGTCCGTGCAAAATGCGTTGAAGCAAACATGGTCGCGGTTCCCTGAATGGTGTGAAAAGTCTCATTGAGGATTTTTAAATATTTCCCGGAGCCTGTCTTCACCGACGACATTTTACCCCAATCATCTCACATAAATGTCACGAGTAATAACGGCTGTGCGGGATAAAACAAGGAGGAAAACTGCACCTTTGAGAGTGAAGACCTGTCACCATAATTACTATATCGACTCCTTCATTAAATGTTGAATAAACGATATGTTTTGGGGCTTAATCTCTATCTGTTCATTTATTTGCATTTTTGGCACTTTTTTCTAATGTTTTCCCCTAAGTAGGTTGTATTTCATGTATTTAGTGGGACATTTTAAGAACTTTTCAAACAAAGCTTTACTGTCATTTTTTAAGCTTTAGAGTTTGGTTCTATGGCATTAAAAGGTCTTCAATAAAATCGTCGAACTTCAAAGTCTGTTATATTTGCTTTCTCATGCAGAAAGAGCATTTTCAGCCCAAAATACAGTCCCGATCAAAAGTTAAAAACCAGTTGAAAAAAAAAAAGGTAAACATTTAAATTTTCCATGGTTGGATGTTAACAAGGTTCCCAGTAGAACTTCAGTATGCAACAAGAAGAAATGGGAGTGAGTGAGTAATGGCCTGGGTCGAGGATCGTCCAGTGTCTTGACGGACAGCCAAACAGATCCTCCGGCTCAGGGCTGTTTTTTGGGGGTTTTCCACTTGACCTTTTAGTTCCATAACCCTCAGGATCTTTTAAGAAATTCTAAATTATTGTTTTACGGAGTCCCACCTCAGCAGTGATGCAGTGCTGCGAGAGACCCTGCTGAGGCACCTTAACAACCCGACCACGATCAACCAGACCAGAGGGCAACAAAAGAGCGTCAAAAACGTGACCAAAAAAGCGACAAAAATGTGACGAAAAAGTGTCAACGAATGTGAGGAAAACGCAACAAAAAAGTGACGATGAAAAAGTCAAAAAAGTGACATCAACAACGCAAGGGAAAAGATCTGTTAAGATCAATTCCGTAGCTTTTAAATGAGGCGTTACCCTGGCTTCGAGGCTGTAAGCTCCAGTAGCTACGTTTTTACATTTGGGTAAAGTCGAACTGGAGAAAATGTGCTTGGTTAAAGTGGGTAAGGCGTAATAATACCAGGAGTAATTCGCCATCCGCGCAGTGATATCTTCACTTTACTGTGCGGATGCCGAATTACTTCTGGTATTAGTACGCCTTACAATATAGTTCCCCTTTTTATCTGCTTAGAAAATCCACATTGTTTAATTTTGTGTAATTATACTTTGTAGTGCAACACCTCACGTAACCATATTTAAATAGGGAAAACATGGAAGAGTTTGGTAGCTTCTATCTTCACCTCGTTTGGAGCTATAGAGGAGAAGAGAGAGGCTAAATGCTAACGCCGTCTGTGCTGTGTTTACGTTATGGAAGGCACACATGAACTCGTCAAAGCTAAGGTAAGAACATATCTCAGTATGTAAAAACGGTGGCCTATTCCTTTAAGAGGTTAAAGGCCTGTGGTCTAGCTGAAAAAACTGACTATTTCAGTTTAATGGTTGTTTAGAATAAAAGCTTTACTCAAAACATTTGTTGTCTCACTCACATTTTGTCTTGTTTCATATTGAAGTTCTGCTTGAAACCTTGATACAATCCAACCATGCATAATTAATGTGAATTTTTTGCCATTTTTCAACTGGTCTAAAACCTTTTGATCAGGACTGTATTAAGATAACTGTCCAGTAAATCAGACAGAGTTTCTTCGACACTAAAGTACACTATAAAGCCATATTAATATTTACTTTTGTTAGAGATAGTTCCACTTTGGGTTGATTTACTTCTGTTTTTTTGTTTTGTTATTTCAAGTAAACACTATCTGCTGGAGAAATCTAAAAAAAAAAAACAGTATATGAAATGTTACTCCATTGAGAAATCATGTTGAAACTTCCCTTAACAAATAGTAGACAAATCCACAAAGGAAAGGCAAAACTGCTTAAATCAACATCATTCTTCGGAATTCAACATCCAATAGTCATTTGAGCATCGTCTTCAATAGGCCCTTGTCAAAAATGTGATTATCATGGGCTGAGTACCAACAGGCAGACATTTCTGAAATAACTTTGTGCTAGAATCTTTATCACAAAGACAATTGCTCGCACTGACACCTTAAACACGTGTGAGAACTCATTCCCATTCGGATCGCACTTTTTACCTGACGAAAATTCCCAATTGAGGAAGAAAATACAGCGTGTGGAAGTCGCAAGGGTTACAAGCAACACATTGAAGATGAAAAAGGGTGAGTCTCACTGGGTATAAATTAGCGGCTGGAGTGTGATGTAACAAATACATATTAGAGGTTACTGCCAGCTGTACACTGCATGATTTTTTTCGCCTCATAAGATTATTAGATGTCACATTGCAAGACGTGGGGATTGTAAAAGCGTGAGCCTGCACTGGGCTAAGCTGTGCCATAGTTCAAAGAGAGAATCGTAGCTACTGTACGGCCACAGATTGTCATAGCGAGTGTCAGGGTTCGGACTAGGAGTGTGACATAATATTGATTTCCCGATATATCGCGATATTTTCTTATTCCGATAGTGATACTTTTGATGACGTCATGCGTATTAATGAGCGACATTATGCATATTAATGGGGCAGCAGTGCTCCACAGTCAATAGAGGCCAGTAATGATCAAGAATTCAGTCAGCAGAGGGCAGCACTTGGACCAAACACTGTCACACAATTATATTACTTTTAAAGTGCATATGACACATTAGACACAATTGTTGCTAAAACACAGTTAACATGATTATATTTCAGATTTTGCTAAAGATTATACCCAGTTTTCTTTAGTTTGAGCATTTTTGTAACGTTTATGTTTTCACTTCCTTATTGGACACCGACAGGAAGTGACATCGAAGAAGGTAAACCATTTTAAAATGTTGCCGTGCAACCATGTTAAGTCAATGGCAAATGAATGAGTCAAACTGCTGTGGAATGTTTCCTTCTTTTATGTCACTTCCTGTCAACAGCTTAAAAATTCAAATAAAAATAACTTTTCTGCCCAACATTTCTTCATTAAAATTGCTGCTTCACTAAAAAAAATTATAACTATGCAACTGATGAACTTGCAATTGATGTAATCCATCTAAATAAGTCTCAAGAGCATTCAAATCTGTCATATGCACTTTAAAGCAGTACTAAGTAACTCATGCCCCTGGAGGCCATACGCGCCACTGCAGGTGTCGTAGCATGTTGCGTTTTTTTGCTCATTAATTGTCCATGAGAGTAAATACTACGCTGACAGAAAAGACAAAGGGAGAGAGGGATATTGTACATCCAATTCAATGGCCGCTGGCTGCTCTACTTTATGATCACGACACTCGAGGCCGACGTTGGTCCGCCATTGCTGTAGTACCTCCATATAGCCACTAGCCTCCCATTAGAAATCATTGCACTTTAGACACGTTAAAAACAACTTTAGAGCCTGGTGCCTAGTTTTTTTTTGGAACTTTCTACAGCTAGATATTGCTCCAGTGATAACGTTGGGTTACAATTACAGGGACCAGGCGGGTTTTTGTGAGAAACATTTTAAAAATCTCGCACTAATGAGGGCCGGACTGTTAGCATTGGAGGCGACCAACACCAAGAATGGCAAAAGGTTCCTGCGAAAACGCCTAGTGATTTTCTTAAACTTCTCAAAGCATGTGATGTGGGCTCTTGAAATGGATTATATGGTGGGTGCATGTGCTAGATATAGATTTCCCTCAGAACAAATAATGCACAGTTGAATCTAAATTAAATGAAGTGTTGATTTTTTTGTTCTTTACATGAGCCTTTCTCATTATCTTCCCAGCCAGCCTCTACATAAAACACGTTACTTCCAGATTGCTTTAAAAAACAAACCTCTGACAGGACTGTTGTTGTGATATCGGACAACACACAAAAAGCCCACAGACAGACAGGGGCGGGAGTGACTTACTGGGGCAGGGTGCGTTGCAGGTGATCTTCTGCACGGACATGCCCTCGCAGAAGGCGCCTCCGTTCAGAGGAGCCGGGTTTGTGCACGTCCTGGACCTCTTCTGGATGCCCCTGCCGCACGGGACGTTACAGGCCGACCACTCGGTCCACAGCGACCAGCCCCCGTTCACTGAAGAGAGGGGAGGGAGGAGAGCACCATTCAGGCTTTGTTATCTTTGTTCAGTTCATAGGTGGCACTAGGGCTGCACACATTGGAGGAAAAAGAAGCAATATTTGTCTTGGATATAGAAATAAAAAATGGGAAAGCTATAACAAATGCACTGAGCTCGGTTTCTTTTACCGTGAAATGCAACAGATAGGTTTCGATTTCAAATGAGGAGCCTAGTGAGACGGCACAATCCACCAACGAAGAGCCGCTATGATAGGCTCCACATTATCATTCACTGATGATTTGGTCTCTGAACTCTATCCCTGTCTTAGCATTTATATTGTACACAAATTAATATTTTTTTATTGCAATCAATCTCCTCAGCACCATAAAGAACATCAGCTGACAGTGCTATAATCTATACCCATGCAAAACTCATAAACACATTGATTATTCATCATCGGATCGTGCAACATGAGACATAAAATACATAACACATCATTTAGATAAATAATAAACCATAAAACCTTTTAAAATATGAAACTATAAGGGCATGCATCAAGTAGATTTAAAAATAAAATATGATTTAAAAAAAAACACAACAATTTGACACAGAACAACAGCGTGAATGTACAGATGTAGTGCGAATGGCTGGAACAGGTTATTTAGTTTATGACTCTGACACAGAGTTATTGAGTCTTGTTATCGTTCATGAGTCTGATGGCGGAGGGGATAAAACTGTTCAAGTGGCAGGAGGTACAGTACTGAATGGACCATACCCTCCTGCCTGAGGGGAGAGGGGTGAATAGTCCGTGTCCAGGGTGAGAAGGGTCAGCTGTGATCAGACCCACACACCTTCGGGTCTTGGAGGTGTACATTCTGTGCATATTCATAACACTTCTGTATCCCGTGGTCACACAACACTATAGAGCAGGGGTGTCCCAACTTTTTGGATCGAGGGTCGCCGCATATCGAAGTGTGTACGGTGTGAAGAGCCAAAGATTGGTGGTCAGTGCAGTGAAACATTCACCCGGGTGCATTTGAGAGAGGTTCAACCCATGCTCCACACCTTTATAGCCAGCTCTGTCTCACAATAAAATGTTACTTTTTGAGGTTTTAAATGTGTGGAATTATTAACTATACAGTAAAAAGTACTATATCTGGAAATGTGTGCCATTTCAACAAGAAGCCTGCGGGTCACCAGAGAATGATCTGAGGGCTGCATTTGGCTCCTAGGCTGCAGTTTGGGCACCTGTGCTATATCCAGTGTCACATATGTGTGCAGACTAATGTGAGTTTTTGTGCTTCTCAAAGTGTTTTATTGTACCAGGGAAATCTATGTACATTATAAGGTTCATTTACATAATATTTGATACATATATTTTGAATATGTAAATGCTGTTTTTGGAATGGACCTCGGTTTTATGAGCTGACTGCATACAGCTCTCATCAAATGAGTACATAAAAAACAAAAAAGAATGTGGTTGTGTTGAACAATTCAGAGAATACTTGAAATTTAGAACAGGTACAACAATATGCTCTGTTATTACAAAACGTGGGTCATCAGCGCATCCTGAAAACAATTAACACAACACACCTCCTCTTAACCACCTGTTCGCTTCAGCTCTTTTGAAAATGTGACCAAAGCGAGTAGTAAATCTGGGAACACTTAAACTCTGAAGCATCTCTCCGCCTCGTAGCGGTCGACAGGTTTGGACGGCGCCACTTAGCTCGGCGACTCCTGCAGTTTACTCCGAGTCTGAGTCAGACGTGAGCTGAATTTAAATGTCGGTGGGTGCTATCTCCGAAGCACAAGCCGAGAGAAGACGCCGCCGCCGCAGCAGCAGCAGGGGCCTTGGGCAAATAAATACTTAATAACCAACACTACACTTAAATGGGATTTAGACACAGGGGCTCATTCTCTTTCATAAAGTACACAGGGATCTCAAATGAGGGCGGCTAAATTGAGTCGCTGAATAATACATTGATCTAAATAAAGAGGAAACATGGCTTAGAGACGGCAGAGGCGGATTTGTTAATCACTTGTCGAGTGCAAGCAAATGTAATAAAGCAGCATTGGCGTGTGCGTTGACACTTTTTTGTTCTGTGTTTGTACATTAAAGCCTGTAAAACATTAAAAACGTACCGTGGAAAATGTCTCAACCCTATATTTGAAAGCTTTATACTTCTGCTACTACGACAGCTATACTGCTACTGCTTCTTTCTCATTGGCTGCGTTTACATGCAAAGCAAAGTTCTCTGATAATTGAATTGGCATCTTAACAGCATTATCTGATTTCTTTCCAATCTTTCACATGTGTGCATGAACTAACCAGGAACATACAGGAACAATAAAAAGGCCACATTAATGTCACAAAGACAAAGATTAAAAGATATGATAAAAATACTAAAAGCATCAAGTTATCCATGAAATAAATCCCAAATTTGTTGAGAGACAGGACAGGTGAAACTCGGAAAATTAGAATATCGTTCAAAAGTTTTTCTGTAATTCAACTTAAAATGTGAAACTAATATATGATATAGACTCATTACATGCAAAGTGACACATGTCAAGCCTTCGTTTGGTATAATTTTGATGATTATGGCTTACAGTCCATTTTCAAAATATTTTAATTTTATGAGATTTTTTGTTTGGGTTTTTTACAAGCTGAGCCAAAACAATCAAAATTATAACAAATACATGCTTTACATATCTCACTTTGCATGTAATGAATCTATCATATATTAGTTTCACAGTTTAAGTTGAATAACAGAAATGAATGCACTTTTAAGTGACATTCTAATTTACCAACTTTCACCTGTATATTGCGCATCTGACAGTGGAGTGGTCACAGCTGCTGTATGGTAGAACATTGTTCTGTGCTTAAGGGGATATTTCAGGATTTTTGACATAGGGCCTCATTTCCTAGTTATCCAGAGTGTTGTTGATTTCTGGAGATATTTTTTTTCTTAAATTCATGCAGTTCTTATATTTGAAGAGCCTGGTGGCGCTAGGCTAATGCTAGGCTAAGACATTTCTATGGTATCAGCAACCCTGCATTAAAAACAGTCTGACCCACTCCACAGTGCACCTGAGGTAAATCACTTATAACACCAGACTAACCATATAAATGTCTGTGTTAATAGAATATTTTTTTGAAATATAACTGACCTTGTATCACATAAATTACCCCATTTTGAGGGACTATTTTCTCGCAGATCACTCCGCCGCTGCGTTAGCTTACAGCCACGAAGCTGATGCTGCTCAAATATAAGTTATTTTAAATGCAAAATGGTTAAAATTATTCTATCGACACAGACATTTATATGGTTAGTCTGGTGTTATAAGTGATTTACCTCAGGTGCACTGTGGAGGGGGGCAGACTGTTTTTAATGCAGGCTAACTGATACCATAGAAATGCGTTAGCCTAGCATTAGCCTAGCCCCACTAAGCTCTTCAAATAAGAACTGCATGAATTTAAGAAAAAAATATCTCCAGACATCAACAACACTCTGGATAATTAGGAAATGAGGCCCAATGTCAAAAATCCTGAAATATCCCTTTAATGGTGTGTGTTTGAGTCACAGCTTTGATCATTATAGGTTACATTCACGTCACATCCCAACATCCTAAAGAGTCTATTCCCTTTATTCAGCCCTGCCCACTTTTGCCTCTTTTTGCCACGGATCGGCACAGGGGGGCGTGGCCTCGCCGAGGGGGAAGGAAGCATGATTTGGGAAACACAATTTTCCCCTCATTTTAGACATTTTCTGGCGCAATATACACTTATTTATCACACACAAATAAAGTCAAGTCTAAATCGAGTCCATATGGATGTTTTTTCATAGCCGATTGTTCAGTAGAAGCGAAACGCGGCAGTCATAGCTAGCGTTAGCATGTAGCATGATGCTAACATGAAGCATTATATTAGCCTTCTCTGATATTTATGTATTTATGGGCTGTTAAACCCTTTTACTCCTCTCTATGTCTTTGTATCTTTATTGGGTAGAAAACTTATCATTCAGCATTTGTTGAAGTTTTTGAGTAATTGTAGGAAGTTTAGATTTTTCTCCTCTTTGTCTCCCCCCTCAACTGCTTCAAACATGACTATATGGGCAATTCCAGAGATGCCGTCTGTGTCTATAGTTTAAAATTGCTGGGTTACAGATGACATCATAACGTTCTACGGCCCTATGTATACAAGTGGGGGGCAGGTCAAATTATTTTGTTTCTGAGGAGACTTTTGGTGTTGTACAGAGAGATCATGGACCCTGTCAATAATATCAATGATCATTTTTACAACCCACACATTTTCTTTTAGATACTACCTGTGAAAGTGTAATGCATTTAATAGGAACAACTCGAACCATGATGGTAACTATAGTAACTGTCATAATGCAGATTTTGTTGGCTAATATAAGCGCCCGTACTGCGACAATCCACATAAAACAAAAACAGTCACACAGTTCAGTGTCCTCTCTGTCAGCACGTACGAACTAAGGTCAATTCATTTGGCCTCATCAGATTCTAGAATGTGAACGCAATCTATTGTCAATCCTTGTTCTTCACCCTTAAAGGAAGCTACAGCTTGTGCTATTTGTCTTTTACTTTGCTGAGCGCATTACATTTGCAAAAGAAAATGATGTACTGGTAGCAGGGCTCGAACCTAGGACCTTTGATAAGCGTGTGCTGTCTCTACTAGCCTATCGAGATCAAGAGGATGAATCCACATGGAGCCGTTCAAATCCAAATATAAAGAAGAGTTCTCAGCCTGGATTTGAACATTGTCAGAGTTGAGGCCTTTCTCACATCCTCATGAAGATGCTTGGGTTTCTGTGGGGCATTAAAAGTCATTGAATCTACACCACTTGGAAAAACGCATTTGACTTACTGCTAAACGTGAATAAATCCTGACTACGGCCAGTAATACCTCACCCACTTTATGAATACATCGATAATTGCTCAGTCACATCTCAAGGAAAGCCCCATTTTGCAGAACGAAATGGCCCTGAAAAAAGTAACATATAAAGAAATCTAAGTAATAAATAAAGTGGATTTAATTGTATATAGTATGCTCTGATTCAAAACCTTTAACATACTGAGGAAATATTATTCAGTTATTGGTTTATTCTCTTTGGCTTTTGGATTTGGATGTGAGGAGCTTGAAAATTGAGTGCAGATATTTACTCCTTCAGGACTTCTTGGTTGAGTAATGAGCAATGTTTTTTGTTTTTTTGTTTGTAATCTGTCTGAAATAATTCCAGAGAAGTAAACAAGCCCACGGACATCATCATTATTCAAAATTCAAGCCTTTTAACTCATGTGTCAACCTTAAATTGCCCGCTGTCAAAAATGCGCAGTGCGAGACAGTGACGCTCTGGTTAATTTCCTTCTGTCGTTCCAAGTTTCACAGAAAAAAGGGGCAAAACAGAGAGACTGCAGTTGTTAACTCACAGACAAAAATATATTCCGATTAGTACAGCAGTAAACCAACAATGTTTTAAAAATGTAGAAGAATTGCTCTTATTTGGAGAATGTCAATCTCTTTTTATTTTTATTTTGGAAGAATCTGAATCATGCAGTATAAGATTTCACTTGGCAAACATCCAGTCACTCATTTTCACCTGAAATGTCGTGCCCTTTTGAGTCTCAGCCCACACTAGATATGTCTATGTTCTAGTCTGCTGGATATAGAATATGACACGTGAGAAAATGCATTAAAACAAAGGCATGTAAATTATCTTTATTAAAAGCATAGCGGGCAGAATATTTTTGTCCCGCAATTAGCAGCTAACTTAAGGCTGTGAGTTAAACAGTTGCCTTGGATTTTCTTCATTTTCACTGTACGCTTTTGCTCCCTGACACCAAACACCGTCTCTTCTGTTATATGATAATTGGCTACACTGCAACAAGACACCAAGAAATAAGTGACATTTTCTTAAAATAAGTTAATTTACCCCTGACTTGAGCAACTAATGTCAACGGAACTTTTAATCAAATTTTGAGTGTGATGGGATTGTTGTTTCGTAATTAAAATGTAATATTTCTGTATATCCCTTTAATGGTCACCCTCTAGAGGGAAAAAAATGCTGCATTTTAAGTTAGTATTTCTCAACCATGTGGGGAACAAACATCAATAATTAAAAAAACAGACCTCTACCAAACGGTTGGTCGAACAGTTTATGGTGAAAGTCAGCACGTATGATCTGCTCTAAATCAGTCAAATCACACTCTAAAGGCTCATTCATACTTCACAAGATTCAAGAACTTCCTGTTCTTGCACTCTGAGCTGCAGAACAAAATGAAGTCACTTTTGCCTTGTCGCCAAGGAACTGTTGTGAGTTACAAAACGTTTCCATGACTACAAGGCAAAAGTGACTTCATTTTGATCTACAGCTCAGGGTGCAAGAACAAGAAGTTCTTGCATCTAGTTAAGCATGAATGAGCCTTAAACCAATCCAAACCTGTCAAAACTAGTATAAACCAGTCCAAAGCTGTGTAAACCATCCAAAAACGGTCTCAACCAGTCCAAACCGGTCTAAACCAGTTTAAACCAGATCTAAACCATTCCTACCAGGATGCTGGTGCAGTTCTACACACCCATCATCGAGTCCATCCTCACCTGCCCCATCACCGTGTGGTTCCCCGGCGCAACAGAACAGGACAGGCACTGACTGCAGCGCATTGTGCTGCTGAGGAGGTGATTGGCTGTGAGCTCCATCTCTCCACCTGTTCACCTCCAGGACCCGGAGGTGTGTGGGTCGGATCACAGCTGACCCTTCTCACACGGACTATTCACCCCTCTCCCCTCAGGCAGGGGGCTACGGTCTATCCAGACCCATAAATCCCGCCACTTAAACAGTTTTTTCCACTCCGCCATCAGACTCATGAACAAAAACAAGACCCAATAGCTTAGTTACAGACTCATGGATGTAATCTGCTCTGTTGCACTGTGTGGTGAGTCCACACTTAGATCAGCTGCTATCACTTTATCACTTTATATACCAACACATCTGTAAATACAATCCCGCTGTTGTTCTATGTCAATGATTGTCGTCCTACCACATTTTACTTTTTATTTTTTATCTTATTTATTTTAATATTCTTTATGCATGCTCCCTAAAGCCTTATAGTTGAAAGTTTTATAGCTTATTTTTTATCTAGATCCTGTGTTATATGTTTAATGTTGCACGTCTGCACCGAGAAAAATTCCTAGTTTGTGAACCTGTTCTCAATCAATGGCAATAAAAATGATTCTGATTCTGATTCCAAATCCAAACCCGACCCAAATCAGCCCAAACCTGGTCTAAAACAGCCCAAACCAATCCTAAACTGTTCTAAACCAGTCAAAACGCACTCTAAACCAGTCAAAGTGAATAAACTATGAAAGGGATATGAATCTTTCTATCAAATATTGTATGTCGTACCAAACACTATGACCGCGGCGGTCATGCTGCGCCTCTTGGCCACGATGTTGGAGGCGAGGCAGGTGTAGTTGCCGGAGTCGGAGAGTCGAGCCGCGCTGATGATCAGGTTGTAGTCGGCTCTGAGGTCAATGTTCTCATCAGGGTTCACCAGCTCATCGTTCTTCATCCACTCCACCTGAAACACACAAGACACGGGTTACGGATGGTCTGTGCATAACAAGAAGAGACAGACGACACAGGCTTTTCATGGTCAATAACCTCTGGCAATGTTCCAGGACAATTTCAACCATTTTTAGATTATGCACGGTAGCGCAGCGGTTAGTACTCCTGCCTCACAGCTAGAAGGTCTCGGGTTCAAGTCCCACCTGGACGGGGCCTTTCTGTGTGGGGTTTGCATGTTCTCCCTGTGTCTGCATAGGTTTCTTCCAGGTACTCAGGTTTCCCCTACCACTAAAACATGTACAATAGGTTCCCTCCTCGGGCCAGGACTCCCCTGAAAAAGAGATTCTTAATCTCTGTGATTTTCCTCGTTAAATAAAGGTCAATAAATAATAAAAACACTAACCATCCAGTTACTTTCACTCCAGTGCTTTTCTCCACTTCAAAAAGTGTAATATACTGTATGATCTGTCGGATACCAAGGAGATCTCCTTGGTATCCGACAGATCTCGGAGACATTGTGGGGGCGTCACAGAAACGGATTTGCAACACAACTGCTTGAGACCGCGCGCACATGGAGACTGCATGGAGACTTTTTCAAGTCTTCATGCAGTCTCCGCTGAAATCAAACATGTTTGTTTCGGGCTGAAATCAAACAGGTTTGTTTTCACCGAGACTTCCTGGAGACGCGTCTTTTCTCTAGGGGACGTCTCAGAGACATCTCCGTGACCAGCGGCAACTTGAGTCTCCAACTAGTCTTCAGGCCGGTGAGATAGGCCCTTTACCTACACTGCCGCCTTTTTCAGAAGCGTCATCGAACTGCTGAGACAAGAGACGAATGCTGAAACATGTTAAGCACTTTTACTAAGAGATAAAAGTTAAAAATAAATATTATATATATATATCTCCTTTTTCCTTATGCTGAAGTCGCTAGGCATTGCTATGTCAACTAGGGGCTCAGAGAAGAGCTAGAGAAGGCCTGGAGAGTGAAGGCATCAGTGGTGCCCGTGGACGTTGAGGCACTCGGGGCAGTGACCCCCAAATTGGAGGAGTGGCTCCAGGGTTTGCCCCAAACTACCACTCAGTGAGTCCACACTGTGGCCAGCTCCGCCAGCTCCGGCGCCAGATGCTGCGCCAGACACAGAAACGGCCCTCGCGAGAACAGAAGTGCACGTGAGTTTCGCTCTTGGTGCGAGTTCACGTGATAAGTAGCCCCATATATAGGTAGTTTTTGTAAACAAAAGCCGTATTTGCCAGTACAACGACTCTCCCCAGTGAAGTTGATGCTTTGCAACACACTAGTGCCCCTGTGTCACTGGTAATGGAGAAATGTTTACATTTCCGACGTTACACGCGTGTACAGGCGGTAAACGAGACCAAATAAGTAATAAGCGGACAGATTTTATTTTGAAATACACCGGATCTTCTTTTCTCACGAGACCTGACTTCCTGTTTGGCTCGTGTTTTTTCCATCAGCTTGATCCGTTGGGGCTCCGGTCTCCGGCAAAAATAGACTTCTTGCGTATTCTTTCCGTTGCCGCCGGATGGCCTTGGTAGCCGGACCCGGACTTCGCGGAGCAGTGTGAGTGTGCAACATTGGTTTTAATGACTTTCTAAGTCTGAGGACGCCGTACCGGACCTTAACCGGATTTAATGTGAGCCGGGGCAAAGGCACTTCCTACAAACACCACCTTTAACACTGCACTGGAATACGAGCTCGCCTCCTACTTTCACATGGACTTGTCATTTAAGCGTTGCTCGAGAACCAAGTTTCATAACATGTCCTTCCACCAATTTCACCTAAACATCCCAGGACAAGCATCCCAACATGTCTTTAAAAACAGCTCCTGTATACCGGACCTCATCACCGCATTATGACGTTTTACATCATCCTCATGTCAATAACACGGACCTATCATCCATCATCCCTGCCCTGTCCCATACGTGCAGCGCACCCTATTTGCATCCAAACCCCACTGCTGTTTATTTTTCAGGTTTGCCATAAATCCATCAGGCGCACGCGGCTCTGCCTAAATGTAATTTGCCGAGGCAGCCATGCAGCCCTCTCACCAGCCGCGTGGCGAGAGGCGCACCAAAGCGGCACTAAGTTTCTAATTCATAATTGCTTTTCCTGCCTGGCGCTGGTAATTGGTTATGGTGCTACTTTGACTTCCTAATAGCTTCAGCATTGCCGCGGCGTGCTGCTAAATTGCAGTAGCACAGAGGTATATCGAGTTTGGGTCAATGTTAAAGCGAAGCCGGCGCAGTTTGCTCTGGCTGCATTATATTACACGACTTTAGCCGGACATTAGCATATTGTCGGATTATAAAGGCTATTACAGAGAGGTCTTTCATTTATGCAACTACAATGTGCTTGGTAATGCAAGGGTTCATTGGCAAATTATAGTTAAGAAGCAAACAAAATAATGGACTTTGATATAATTCCATTAGTTACCAATAAAATGTGTGTATAACTTAAAAAAAGTTATTATTATTATTTTTTTAACCTTTATTTAACCAGGAAAATCGCACCTATGCACTTTTCTGTTGTTATTCTGCATAAATGAAATGTTTCGTGACGTAGAAAGACATTTTCCATCACTAGTTGGCTTTGAGCAAAAGTCACAGGAGGCTCGCAGAGGTTAAAATCTCCATTATGTGCCGTTGAAACGTGACTTGTATGCGTTCTTTTTCGGCTCTGGTCTCCTGAGCTCGGTGTCTCATCGCATCTGCGGCGCGTTCTGTTTACTCTCTGATTCTCGAGCCTGTTTTGACTTTGACTGACAGCCGTCTCCTGCCTCCGTCTCGTGCCGCCAGCTGTTTATGGAGCTGCGCATTCATTCGAATCAACCCGGCGCATCGTAGGATTTCGCCGTTCTTCTTGCCCATTAGAAGAAGGAGTAGTTTGATAACAAGAGATATCCACCGGACTTGACGGATTTGCAAGTCAACTCAAGAGTAAATAAGGCCTGTTTATTTCTCTTTGCCTGTCAGTTTGTGAAAGGCGCCAGTTTCCTAAAAAAGGCTTTAATATGCACGATTCAAAGCTTCAAGTGAGTTGCAGCTTTCATTCATTCATTATGGCTTCCCTTTTAAGAAGAATTGATACTAAAAGCACAGACAAACAACAGATTTCAAAGAAGCAAATCTGAAAAATAAAGACATTCCCCGCCCCCACCCTTTTCTCTTCAATGAAAGGCATTACCGTAACTCACTCAAAGAGCAGCATAAACACAGAAAATGTAACAACATTGAAGCATTGGGCAGGAGTGGAGTCTATCCATTATATCCATGGTCAGAAGTTCACAATGCATAGCCTTGTTAAGATGTCAGGCTATAACAAAGGCAAACATGGGTTTTAAGATTTTAGAAGAAGCTACAATTACTCGTAGGAAATAGACGCACAATCATCATTTCATACGGCAACAAAGGCACCTCTTACATAAAGACAAACGATTTTCCATTATTTTACATTAGTTACGTCAACACTTAAACATTCAAACCCCCCAAAAGGAAATAACTCAGCATAGCGATAAAGACACTCTTATTGATCCGCAGACAATCAAACCCCTTCTTTATGACATATAATCTTGGATGTCATTGAATTTTCTAAATCTGAACCAAAACATAACAGAAGCCATGATCTTTGGCCCCGGTGTTGTCACACTGCTCTCGTTGATTTGGGTTCTTTGTCACAATCTGACAAATTCAAATTTGAATGTTAAAATGGACCCCGATTTTAAATTTAATGAACACATTTCTGGTGTTGTCAAGTCTACTTTCTTTCACTTAAGAAAACTTGCAAGAGTCAAAACCCTTTTGTCTTGGCATCATATTGAAACAGTGGTTCGAGCCTTTGTGACGATTCGACTCGACTATTGCCATGGCCTTTATGTCGGTTTGAGTGAAAACGTAACATAACCGCATCTCACCAACTTTAGCTTCACTTCATTGGCTGCCAGTGTGTGTTAGAGCCTGCCCCTATGTCCCGTCTCACACGCTCAGCTGTTAGTCCCACTAACTAGAAGGAAGCTTCGTGGGGACCGTGCTTTTTCTGTTGCTGCCCCAAAGCTGTGGAACACGTTGCCTCCAGAGATTAGACAGGATCAGTCTCTGCCTGTGTTTAAATCCGCACCTTTTCTCGCAGGCTTTCAATTACTATGTTGTTTGCATTACTGAATTTGTATTTGTCATTTATTTTTGGCTGTATTTTGTTGTATTTACCGCACTTTGCGTCTTGTGTTAGGACAGTTTATTCATTTTTCCATTGTTTTATAATGTGTGTACGGCACTTTGGCCAACTGTAAAGTGTTTAAAGTGCTTTATAAATAAAGTTGGTATGGTGTGGTATTGTGTTTTCCAGTATTACTCATGCTTACCTTGCTTTACCTTGATTTCACATTGTCATCATTTATTTTTTCGTTACCATACCTTTCATAACTTTGATGGACTGTTCAATAGTCTGGTACGGTATGTTTTTCTCCCAAGCTAAGTGCCAAAGAGTCGTCCGAGTCGAATTAAAAGGCACCTCATGTGATATTGTTTATTGCTGAACCTATGTCTAGACAGACGTACGAATGCCATGTCATGTGTTCATTGCCATCATTGCGCCTCAGACTTATAAGGATGTTGCTGTTGTGCACATCTCCCGGGGTCTCATATGACATGCGTTGTTGCGTTGTGGCCCCTTCGCAAACAACCAGGCTTTCTCAATAACGCCAGAGAAGAATCTCATCTTAGACTCTCTCCCTGTATTAGCATTGGTGATGCATGCTGCTTTTTCTTGTGTTTGCATAAAGATATACAGTATGTATTCTTTTGCTCAGGACTGCATATCCTCCCTCCGCAGAGATGAATGTTCCTGGACGCTCACATTAAATGTTACATCTACCTGGTCTGGTTTTTCAATTGCCATCTCATGATTTCACACGTACTGCCTAAATCTGACCAGAATAATGATGTTGTTAGTGTAAAAAATCTTGTAGCATCTAGTGCGAAAAATCACCTCTGGTGTCGACGGGTGTGACATGACAGTCAGATGTGGCAGATGAGGGAGCAGAGTGACCCGGTAAAGTTTATTAGCTTCCACCAGGCTAATTGCCTTTAGCATTGGTACTACTGCAGATGCCACACAGCGGTGTCTTTGTTCCACAGCATAAGCCCACAGCAAGGGGTGTCCAAACTGTTTTCTTTAAAGTGCAGGTTTTAATGCTTTTCAAAATATGACTTATTTAGAAGGATAACATCAGTTGCAAGCTCATCAGTTGCGTAATTATCATTTATTTCAGTGAAGCAGCAATTTTAATGAAGAAATGTTGGGCAGGAAATCTGTAAGCTGCTGACAGAATGTGACACAGTTAAAGGTAACGTTCCATAGCAGTTTGACTCATATACCTTTGACTTAAAATGGTTGCACGGCAACAGTTTAAAATTGTTTACCTTCTTCTATGTCACTTCCTGTCGGTGTCCAATAAGGAAGAGAAACTATAAGCATCACAAAAATGGTCAAACTAAAGAACGTTGGGTAAAATTTTTTAGCAAAATCCTAAATATAATCGTGTTAACTAAGTTTTAGCTAAAATTGTGTCTAATGTGTCATATGCACTTTAAGGGCCAAATATTGAAGTATACGGTGTGGAGGGCGACAGATTGGTCGTCAATGGCAGAGTTTTAATCTGTGTCCCACACTTTTATTTAGACTTGGAATGTTAAAACCAGCACTTTCCCACAGTACAATGTTACTTTTTGAAGTATAATTGTGTAGAATTATGAAACTTGTTGTAAAAAGTACCATCTTTCACAGTGTGTGCCACCAAAAATGGGTCTGAGGGCCACGTTTGGCTCCTCTTTGGGCACCACTGGCATACAGCACTTAAGGCGTGATTCTGCAGGTGAATTGAAACTTTCGCGGAAGGAAAAATATCATATTTGGATTATAGCGTCATCTCGGGGACCCTTTGTAGAACACGTGGATATAAAATATGTAAATATTTGTGAATGAATATGCGAGGGAAAGCCGGCTTTGTGAAGCTACGTTGTAGCTACTTCCAGGAAAACTCTGCCACGCTAGTGGACAAAACATCATAAAATAATGATCGTACAGGGTAAGTTTTAAGTATTTAATGGAGGGAGAAAGAACTAGCAAAAAAAATTCCACTTCGACCACTGCGTGAAAAATCAGTACTTTCACCTGCCGGGTCTCATCTTAACTAAGTAAAGTTATTTTCCAGAACAATATTTTTGGTGCTCTATCACCTTCTGCAGAAAAGTAAATGAATACGTGATAAAACGGTAAAAGTAAAATAAAGTGAATTGATCCAGTGAGTGGCTGTACGACATCAATAATGCATGCTCTCATTTATTCAAGTTGTAAAATCTCCATTCTCAAAGCACTTCCTGTGCTTTTCCTTCCACGGCTTCGCCTACTGTCTCCCAGTGCGCCCAGAGATAACAGAGCCATTCCAATCGCAGCTCAAGTTTTAACCACAAAAGAATTACTCGCTAACCGCGGCCCACGGGACGCGTTCTGCACAGACTTACCGAAGCAGCGAGCTTATCCCATCCACGTTTCTCAGATAAAATAATTATCGCGGCTGCACTCCTGGAAGCCCCGCGCACGAGCTGGAAACACTGTTCTTTTGGGTGAAAGGTACGAACAACTAAAGCCATTTCGAAGAACGGAAAGTCAGTAATTGTCTCTTGTGAGAGAAACAACTTTCAAAGAGACAGTTACTGGCTGTGGAAGGTGCAACTTCAGCAGTTAATTGCCATGTTTTACCTTGGATGCCTTTCCAGCGACAACAATGTGCTTTGATAGGAGGAAGAATGTGAACTTTACATTACGGGCCGGTAAGTCCATGGTACTTACAGTGGTAATTACTATCAATTACAGGGGTACTTCTAGGTACTTATTGTGGTACTTACAGAGGTAATTACAGTGGTACTTCTAGGTACTTATTGTGGTACTTAGAGTGGTACTTAGAGTGGCAATTAGAGTGGTACTTCTAGGTACTTATAGTGGTAATTAGAGTGGTACTTCTAGGTACTTCTAGTGGTACTTCTAGGTACTTATAGTGGTACTTCTAGGTACTTCTAGTGGTAATTACAATGGTACTTCTAGGTACTTCTAGTGGTGCTTCTAGCTACTTCTAGTGGTAATTACAGTGGTACTTCTAGGTACTTACAGTGGTACTTCTAGGTACTTATAGTGAGAAATACAAGGTATGTACTGTGATACTTCTGGCTAACTCTGTGTAATTCAAGGATACTACAGCATCAATTTCTAGGTAGTAAAGGTGGTACTTCTACATACATACAGAGGTCATTTCTAGGATTGTATGACTATAAAACAAAATAAAACAACATTAGGGAAAAAGACTTTCTTTATTAATATGGAATAAGTAGCACAGAAAGGACAGTAGCAATACAGAGCTTACCATGTAATGCATATTTCAGGAAACACTGCATTACTTTATGAGAATTCGACATAACACCAGTAATTATGCACTAAGTACTACGTACCTAACACAAGTAACAAGAATTACACATTAACACACCAGTAATTATACAGTAAGTACCGGGTACTTACCACAGGAACTGGCCCATATTATGACAAAGGACTTTACCGTAAGTAACAGTTACACATGTGGTAAGTACCTGGTACTTATTGTATAATTACTGGTGTTATAACTGGTACTTACAACAAAGTCCTTTTGACATAATATGGGCCAATTTCTGTGGTAAGTATCTGGTACTTAAGCTATAATTACTGGTGTTGTTACTGGTACTTACGGTAAAGTCTTTGACATATTATGACAACGTCCTTTGTCTGTGGCCTGTGGAGAGTACCTAGCACTTACTGCATAATTACTGGTTTTATGTCTAATTTTCAAAGTAATGCATTGTTTCCCTTGTGCTTGAAACTTGTTTTGAAATATGCATTAAATGATAAGTTCTGTATTGCTACTGTCCTTTCTGTGCTACTTATTCCATATTAATAAAGACATATGTTTTCCATAATGTGGTTTTATGTTGTTTCATAGTCACACAATCCTAGAACTATGTATGTATGTAGATGCACCATAAATACTACCTAGACATTGATACTGTAGGGTCCTTGAATTACTAAGAAGTACCACTTTTATTACTAAGAGTTACAACTGTATCTAGAAGTATCACAGTACATACCTTGTAATTCTCACTATAGTATCCTATTCGTACCACAATAACTACCTAGAAGTACCACTGTAATTACCACAAGAAATACCTAGAATTACCATTATAAGTATCACTGTAATTGCCACTCTAAGTACCACTATATGTACCACAATAACTACCTAGAAGTACCACTAGAAGTACCACTGTAATTACCACTATAAGTACCAAGAAGTACCACTCTAAGTACCACTATAAGTACCAAGAAGTACCACTCTAAGTACCACTATACGTACCACAATAAGTACCTAGAAGTACCACTATAAGTACCTAGAAGTACCACTGTAATTACCACTAGAAGTACCACTCTAATTGCCACTCTAAGTACCACAATAAGTACCTAGAAGTACCACTGTAATTACCTCTGTAAGTACCACAATAAGTACCTAGAAGTACCACTGTAATTAATAGTAATTACCACTGTAAGTACCATGGACTTACCGGCCCGTAATGTAAACAGATCGTCGTTCAGATCAAAGTTTTGTCGTAGCAGTTTCAGGCTTCAGAAGATGTGTTTAGCTGAGGCGAGCGCAACATGCTAGCGGTGTTTATTTTCCTCGGAAAAGTCCAGAGAGAGTCCTGTAAAATGCATAGTAGGACCTGATCAACACAGCCTGTGTTGCTGTGACTCTGGCGGTGTACGTTGTGCCCTGATGTGTTGACGGGACAATGACATAGATCCTCTTTGCAGCGAGAGGAGGCTCACTCTACGACTAGTGTTCCAAAATATCAGACACTGCCTGATGTCAGTTGTAGCTCGTCTTTGGTCGTACGGTGGTTCTATTTTAAATCTGTGTCCTTGTCTCACAGCAGTCTGGCAGACTGCGCTCGAATCATTTCGAACTTCACAACAGTCTGGGGACCATGGCCGAAATCTTCACATGGATTCGGGCACCAATCACAGAACGAGGAGGGACGGCAAGACGATGACGCACTATTCGACATACGGAAGCTTGTAGTTTGTTTACGGATAAAAAAAATAAAAGTTTATTTACGGATCCAACAACATGACAGCAGCAGACGCGATGCCATCTTTCGATCAAGCTTTAGACCGTGTTCGAAATAGTTTAGCTCGAAAGTTTACAGCGGGTACGTCATACGCCATCTGATACGATGATACGATTGGCTATGGCTACGTGCAGACGCATGAGAGACATTCGTAGCACCCAGTAAACGGCTTTGGACAATCGTAAACCACACCTCTCCAACGAGAAAATGAATTGGTGGTCCCCAGACTAAATATAGCTTATGATTTTAGTCTGGCGTTAGTCTCACTGTACAACCGAAGACCTGCGGTTTTCAGCTACGACCTAAGATTCTTCTCACAACTAGTGATCGTACGTCACAGACGGCCAAAATCGCAGTGTACACCCGGCATTAGGGAAAGCTCAGAAACGATCATGTTCGTACAGTAGCTGCCTGATAGGGAAACAGAGGGAAAAGAACTACTCTTTCACCGACTGCTCGACAACTACTGTAACAAATGCTGAATTATGAATCTACTTTTTATTTATCCTTTATACAGGGTAGCTCCTTGAGACTATGGGCCCTGTATTTCTAAACGCACACTCTATACTAGACTTTTGCGCAGACGGGTGGCGCTGTGGCCGCTATGTGGAATATTCCGCTTTGGCGGAGGATCGGGCCCTAAATGTTTTCCCCACAGAATGATACAGGAACATGAAGAGGAACAAAGTTATGTTCAAATGTCAGTTGCGCCATACCTCCTGTATTTCTGACAAGGTTTGCTTCTCGAAAACTCTCTTTTATAATTACAGTGACTCAGCTCTTGCATCTTGTGGCACAGTAAAAAAAAAAAAAAAACAGTTGCAGCCGCCGATCTTCAAAGGCTCCTGTTCTGTGCACAATTAAAAGATAGCCTTTAGCTGCAGCTTCCATCAGAGGTAAAGCGCTTAGCATCCCACAGATAACAGGGCTGGGGAGCGGCGGGCTAATTTCCAATGATTAAAGTGGTGTGTCATTGAATAGCAGCACAAAGCGGTACACACCCATCCCAACACCTTAACCATGACCCCCTTTATGTGTTCATTTTTAAATCTATCCTGGGAAATTTAATACATGAAAAGCAGCAATTAACGCATGGCACCGCTCGTGTTTTGGGCCCCGTCTACAATGTACCACTGGAGAATGAAACAGAGATTTACATTGAGAGAAGTCACCTCTGAGGTGTGTTGTAGATATTTGTCCAAGTGTATTTTTATATATTCACCCTTTAGTGACTGCTGTCAAGTGAGATAAAATGTCAAAGCACCCTCTGGAATTGGGTCAACAATAGATACATATATATAGATACATATATATATAAAATAAATATTTACATTCGCTAGATTTTACAACGGCAAAAGTGACGGCGCTGAAAACACTGAGCGCTCTTGAACGCAAGCTCCAGCACCGGCAAGCCAGAGCAACTAGTGTTCAACATTTGGACAAACTTAGACATTTAGGCGATCAACAGGCACTTAAGGGCCTATCTCACCGGCCTGGAGACTAGTCGGAGACTCAAGTTGCCGCTGGTCACGGCGATGTCTCTGAGACGTTCCCTAGAGATAAGGCGAGTCTCCAGGAAGTCTAGGTGAAAACAAACAGGTTCGATTTCAGCGGATTCTTTGCATGGTCTCCGAGAGGTCTCCGCGGTCTCACACCGTTGTGTTACGAATAATATGTGTTGTCCTCAACCTGTGAGACGTTTCTGGGACCTCCCTGCAATGTCTCAAAGACCTGTCGGATACCAAGCAGATCTTAAAGAGACTCCATACGACTCTTTGAGATGTGCCTCGTAGAAATCACGTCTTAAATAATGAGTTATCTGGCTATCATAATTTAAAGAAATTGATATAAAAAAAGAACCAGTCTTTTGACCGGCTCTTTGAAATGAACAGATCTCAGTAAATAGACCTTATTCCATCACTACTTCGGGGTTCTTTTTATCGCGCAAACAAAATCTGCACTGATTGAAGCTTTTGTGCCATTTAAGAAGAAAAAATCATATTGAATGATTACTAAAACCTGTATTAAACCAAATACTTTGAGAAGGGCATATACTCTACATCGGGGGTCAAGTAAATTTCTCTTGGAGCCGAAATATATCGGGAGTGTATCGCCAGGGTCCATAAACAAAAGCTCCAGTATGTGTTGATTGGGAAAACACTACTGAGGAAACCTTTTTCTATAAATGAATAATAATGAGCCTAACAGGACTGTAACCTGGCTTACACTTGTATTGCACTTAACAAGCCTGTGTCACAGGTCTCTGCTACACTACAGTCATTATTCATTCACTCAGAACTTGGTTGTGGTAAGCTGCTTTTGTAGCCACAGCTGCCCAGGGGCAGACTGTCTATTTACCACGTGATTATAATGTGTTGTTTATATCCGGATGCCCTCTTACGTATGTCAGTGCACTCTGCTGGACAAGCGTGGAATTATTTCCTCTTTTATATATTTTGGCACCCCCCTAGTGCCCTCTGCTGGACACATGTGGAATTCTTTCCTTTCTTTCTTTAAGCTGCCCCCTAGTGGCTGGAGGGAGCATTCTAGTTTAGTTTATTTGTTAATTTGAGCAGCAAACACTCTGCTCAAAAGGAGTGGGCTGAAGCAAAAGCTTATAAGCGCCCACCCCCAAAATCAATACAATTAAAATCATAATTTCACAAGAACACAGGGGAACAACAAAGGAACAAAACAGCAACAAGGAAACAACAGCAAAACATAATAGACCCTACACATCCGCAGCATCCGACCATACCCCAAAACGGAGCAATACTGATTACAAAACAACTATGATAATGCCACATACTTACAAACTATTTACAAAGAACTATAACATACAAAACACTGTTTGAAGTGTTCGTACATCAACAGAAAGAAGCACAATTACAACAACGGTCTAGTTTCAAGTACGAAGTCTAGTACAAAGCAAGTAACACAATGAGATTATTACATTTCTTTCAGATGGATACCTAGTTATTTCTTTACATTTCATAACTCCTCACAGGACAGGCCTAGAGACTTCCTTTTTTTTGACATACTCAGGAATTTGTGCTCTACAAGTCAGGGGCCGGATTGAATCGACTCATGGGCCGGATCTGGCCTGCGGGCCGTCAGTCTGAGACCCCTGCTCTACATGGTTAAAACGTCAAAAAGGTTTATTGTAATCTGTCACCTTTCAAAGCTACACTTCTATAATCATAGACATCAGTTGGGTTTGTTGTGTGCGTAACCAAGATAGGAAACAAAATCAAACAAAAGATTTTTGACAGAAGCAAGTGTCCAAGGTTTGCTTTTGGTTCTCTCGGCGCCATTCAAGGCTGAGTCAAAGGCACGTAATTATGTTGTTTCCAACAGAGAACGGTCTATCGATATCCCTAAGGACATCTGCTTATTGTCTCGTTCTGTATACGAAGAGTATTTCGGCGCTAAAGCAGAAAGCACAGGGCCAAATACGAGTCCAGGCTGAGAGCAGCACAAGACGTGAGAAATGAGCGCTTAAATTGCCACATTTGTTTCAATTACGCCACGGTCACCGGCGTCAGGACTGAGTCTGGGGCTTACAGGTGGGATAGAGGGGGATGTGAATTTATTAACGTCACCGCTCCTCTCTCATCTGCATAAAGAAAAAAGAAAAAAAACTCCACCACATCCACACCGCGGCGACTCGTGATTAAACGCTGAAAAATGTGACGGTTTGAAGGGGGCAATTAAAGGACAAAGGAGCAGTGTAACGGGTGACACAGCGCCGTCCATTTTAAACGAGTGATGAGGGAGAGGCTGACGAAGACGTTGCGGCTAATGTGACCTGACCCAGAACTGACCCTGCTGTGGTTTAGCCCGGGCCTAAAGCCTGAGGGGGGCCATTCGGGTCAAGGAGACGCACATATGGACAAGTGCGTTGGCTAAAAGGAGATCCGCTGAGTCATGGCTTCGGCAGGTGACACTGAGAAGGGGAGTTTAACCAACGAAGATTGGAAAGAAGCTTAAACAGAAATCATTCTGACGTTACTGAGACGTCGGCTAAGCTTCTGCGAAAAGAAATTCATAGTCATCTACTCATTTATAAAAATCTGGTCAGAGCAAGCTTCTATGTTTACTTATTGTGTGTCTTTGGAAACAAACTCACAACTAGACAAAAAGATGAAAATGGGCTAACTTAAATGATGAAAGCAAAATGTACATTAAAGCATAAGAGAAACGTTCAAATACCGTCAACCGGACTGGGTAGATAGAAATGAACATGGGCTGTAACTAACGATTATGTGGGTAATTGATTTCATCCAGGATTTGATATCTAAAATGCAGTTAAAAAGTGCGTCCATTGGCCTGGTGTCATCAGGAGACACAGAGATGTACAACTGTGTATCATCAGCGTAACTATGAAAGTTGACTCCATGTCTCCTGATGACATCACCAAGAGGGAGCATATACAGGTTAAAAAGCACTGGCCCTAAAATCAAACCCTGGGGTACACCACATGTAATTTTATGGACCTTAGAGGAGCAGGTATCCACACTTACCATGAATGTCCTGTCTGTGAGGTAGGATGTAAACCATTTGTGGACAGCACCAGAGAGGCCGATGTGTTTTAAACGAGTTAAAAGAATAGTGTGCTCGACTGTATAAAGGCAGCGCTCAGAACCAGTAGAACCAACACTGTGACCTTCTGTGAGTCATAATTTAATCTAAAATCATTTTAAGTATTTAAAGGGCCGTCTCGGTGCTGTGGTTTATCCTAAAGCCAGACTGGAATTTCTCAAGGACATTATGTGCATTTATAAAATCACTAAGTTAGATAAAGACAAGTTTTTGTAAGATTTTGCTTAAAAATGGTAAGTTGGATACCGGTCTGAAATTGTTAAAATCATTACAGTCCAAATTGCTATTGTTCACCAGGGGCCTCACCACAATTCATCATATGTAAAAGCTCATCTCTAAAAGATCCACAATATGTTTTAATAAAACGGGGTCGGGACCGGGTCTAAGAGACATGTGGTGGGCCTCACTGAGGAGAAAACGTTATCAAGTATCTCAGCATTAACCTGGACCAAACTGTCCAGTGTTTCCTCTGGAACAAATACCAGATGTATTTAAAACCATGTTACTTTTGGTAACATGGTAGATAAAATACTACATCTGATAGTGTCTATCTTTCCCCTGAAGTGGTTGGCCTCACAGAGGCCTGTTAAAATCTGGGTTTAAACGTTTTCTATTGTTGAGAATAGGACTTTTTATGATTGGTGATTATTGTGGAAAATAATGTATTTCTGGCATTTCTTATTGCTGGTCTTTAGTTGAGCACATAATATTTTGATAATTTATTTTGCATTTCCTCCATCTCCTCTCTGCCTTCCTGCAATTTCTCCTATGTTGCTTTAGCTCCTCGTTTCTCCAGGGGGGATGGGGTTTGGGATTAATCTTTTTAAGTTTAATCTTTAAGTTTAATCTTTTAAGTTTCACTATGATGTGAAAGAGGATTGGTCACTGTCTAGAGGTTTCAGAGGAGACACATCCTAAACTCAAAGATTTGAACATCTCTGGTACAATAAACAGAGTCTTCTAGATTGATACAGGTGAACATTTAGACGGTTTAAGAATAACAAACTATTTTGTTCTTCTCAAGGGCCTAACTGAAGTCCCTCCAAGTTGTCGTGTGGGCGGTGACACATCAAAGTACACAGATGTTGAAAATTGCACATCGTCACCAGGCAAACGGTGCCAGATTCTAGTTCATCTCAAACAAGTGGAACTGCAATGTGTCATCGCCGCCCACTCTGCAACCTGGGGGGACTTCAGTGAACATCTCTGAAGATGATCACTAGTAATTCCCAAAGCCATTGGCCGTCTGAGTCTGGAAATGTCCACCTGTATTGATTTAGTGGACTCTGTTTATCGTGGGTGTTTGAAAGTCCTTGAATTGATCTACCGCAGTGAACAGACGCCTGGATGATTGAGAGCTTAGACAAACACATGAACTTTGAGCAGCACGTGGGCATTTCCATTCCCATTGTGGATGGTAGAGCAGGTCGTCTAATGATAGGAAGACTTGTATCCTCTGTGTGAATATAGTGTTCCCCAGGGCCAGTGTTGGTGATTTTACTCCATAAAAGTAATCAAACTGCTGATTACTGATTACTCTGTCTAAATATAATCCAGTTACTTCTTTGATTACTATATTTCAAAAGTAATGTGATTATTAGTTAATTTAGTTTTAAAATAGGATAAAGCCAGGTTTGCCCCAAATGGGAAAATACTGCCAGTTTGAGTGTCTGTGCTGCTCTTTGACATGGAGTTTTTCGCACTCTTTTTCCCTGCGCTTAACCAACGACAGACCACAATATTCTTGTCTTTACAGATAAACTCAAAATACATTTACAGCCAGACTTGGTTTTCTAAATTTCTGGCATGTTACTGAGTAATGAGACGTTTTCAGCTGTCATCATAACACAAAAAAGTAATCAACTGTAACTAGACAAAGTAATTGTAATGTCATTTCCGGCTACTGTTATTGTAATGCATTATTGCGTTACTTAAAGCAGTACTAAGTAACTTGTTTACCTTAATAAATCATTTTCATAGTCCCTCTGGGGGTAATACAAGTGTTAATGGGATGATTGGGGGTCTTTCATCTCCCCCTGGTGTCTCTGTCCCGAAAACCACAATTGCAAGTTGACTGCCATCGGACCGGAGCAACCAGTACACACTAATATAATCACGACGAAGAAGCTAACAGGCTAACGGGCAAAGCTAACTGCGGGCTAGCTCCACTTTAAACAGTATTTACAGCCAAGTTTGAGTGAAAAAAAATATTTCTATTGTGTCATTGGATGTACAATATCCCTCTCTCCCTTCGCCTTTAATGTCAGCGTAGTATTTACTCTCACGTACAATTAATACGTTAAAAAAAATCTTGCTACGACACCTGCAGTTGCGCTTATGGCCTCTAGGGGCAATAGTTACTTAGTACTGCTTTAAAGAGTTCTCACTTATTTTTTTGTCTTTTTAGTATGAAACAGTATAATTTGCACTATGTCGGTTAAAACCGTCTTAAACCGTGTGTGTACTGCCCCCTCATGGCTAAAAAGTATATGGAATTTTGATTTCGTGAACCTCCACTTTAGTGTAAAAGTAAAACGCAATGTCATGAGCACACAACGATCACACGCAGCGAAGAAGGAATCGGAAGTGTAGTTTTTTTTGTATTACATCCACAAAGCAGCAGGAGCCTGTGTCCTTAGCATTTGGCGCACCGTGGAAATGTCAGGTACTCGGCCACGCGGTGTGAGGAATTTCTGTATTTAATTGACACTGTTCACTGCGGTTTCTCGAAGCACTGGCCGCGCTGGCAATTTCAAACTGCAAATGTGGGCGGAGTTTGTTCTTTAGTTGCTCTTTATAAAGTAATCCATTACAGTGGTATGCCGAGCTGTACACAGTTAAGAGAGACACAAACGTTCTTTTCTTCACTGATGTTTACTGTGCTCATTTGTTTATCTTTGACATCACAAGTACACACCGCAGAACAGGTGACAAATGATGTAAGATAAAATAAATTCGCTTATTAAACAATATAAAATCATACACAATACAGATTATAAAATAAACATACCACTTTGGCCTGCTTGTGGACAAACCGGTGCTTAATATGCTTCTTATTGCTTACTTTTCTCGATGTCGGGTCCGTTTCACTTGTGTGCTTCTCTTAGCTTCGCAGTAGACAGGAAGTGCCCTTAAAGGTCCTATATCATGCAAAATCAACTTTTTGGAGCTTTTAGCCATGTTGTTATGCTATTTCCTTATCAAAAACACCCCAGAGTGGTTTTTGGCTTCAATCACGCAGTTCTAAGTAATCCTCCTGAATCCTGTTCTCTGAGCAGCTGCTCCGCCCTCTCCGGGTAAACGACTGAGTTGTTCCCATCACGTCAGAAATGAACAAGGAAGTGCTTGACGTTTGTAATGTATTGCCTTACAGCCTGATTTTAATTTGTGAAACAGCTTTTTCATTATTTCTGTCGTAAGAAAAAAAAAAAGAAAAAGTAAGGACCCGAGGTGTCCGCGCCGCGCTGCCCCTGCGGAGTAAACAAATGCACCCCTTGAGCGTCTGAACAGATGTCATGTTTGCACCGAAAGTTGAGAAGAAGGAGCTCTTTCTAACCTACTCTGGACACCTGTTCTTTTATCTTACCTAACGATAAAGTGCATGGCAAAAATGCGCATTTGAGAGGTACAGGACTTTATTCAACCTTCCTAAAGATGAGGCCACTTGCCAGAAGTTGGAATTTTTTTCTGGGATTTAGCGACTATCAGCCAAAGTAGTGACCCTTGGTGAATCTTGGCCAGAATCAAAGTGGATTAACTCTTAAAACCAGCTTGATTCCCACATTAAAAACATCTGATGGAGCGACCAGAGTGGTGAGTCAATAAAAACGTGTGTTAGCCATTTATGAAGCTGTGTTGCACATGTCAACTCCTTATAACTGCATTGTGAAGTAACTGTGATATTTATATAAATACTACTGTTAAAGTTGTATGAGCGGCATCAACTCGGAGAGGGGGCGGTGTTAACTAAAATCCAAGCTTTTTGTCTTCCGAGTTGGAAAAATACCCCCAGAAAATACTTATATTTCTCACAAAAATGAGTACTTTATAGTGGTAGAGGGACAGTATATCATATAAATGCCTATAGCTTACTTTGGAATGGCAAAAATAGCATGATACATATCCTTTAAACTAGACTTACTAAATGTACTTAATTTAAATGTAATTACAAACTGAATATTATCAGTTATATGGCCCTACAGATTGTACCTAAATGTTGGGAAAATAATTATAAATGCATATAAAAATAAAATGCACAAAATAAACTTTCTAAATGGCATTAGCATAGCAACAGCTCCGCCTAGTGGTGAAGTATGAACTACTAACAACTGCTGTTACAAGTGGATTACTTGGCATGACTCACCAACACTTCCCAGGTGAATGAAAAATGACAGTGTAGCACTTTGAAAAGCTTGTCAAGTGTCATTAATATATATATATATTTTTACAATGAGGGACAAGGACCAATGTGTACGTGTTATCTTTAATTGTTGAAGCCATAGGGGACAAACTGAATTCAGGTTTGTTTTTCTTTTCTGTTGTCAGTGGAAACGCCTCTTACCTCGCAGTTGCTTCTCAATTATATCCCCTTCCCCTGTGCCCAGGTGTCAGTCGTGATGTGAATCCTCCCCAGACTGCGGTGTTGCTGTTTATCGCTGACTGTCTCATCAAGACAATTACCGGAGCGGCGTCTCCATCAGCGCTCCCCTGGGCCTGGCTCAAAGCGGAGTACACACAGTCCTACAGGAGCGGGGCGGTTAGCATGTACGCGGCTAATGCATAAATAGATTATAACACTGGGCTAATAAGTGTCATTAGTATAACACACAGAGGAGGCGACAGGAGAGGCGTGATGTTGTCATGCTAATGTGTGCATTATGTGTTAATAGACAGTAAAGGGCCTATATTTGAGCTTTTAACCATGTTATGATGCTATGTCCTGGAGTATTGTTCGGTTTCACTTATGTTTTGGTGATCCTGCATATTTGGTCTGTCTCATTCTTCTGCATTCAAAACGCCACAATGCCTCAACCCCTGCCTCAACCGAGTGCATTTTCTCTAGTTCAGCTTTACCCAAAGGCCAGAGTATCGCCTCATTTGAAAGCCAAGACCTACAAAACTCATCTAAACTGATCTTTTCCCTTGCGTTGTTGTCGCGTTGTAGTCACTTTTTTGGCATTTCTTTTCATTGCTTTTCTGTCGCTCTTTTATGGTATTTTTGTCACATGTTCGTTGATATTTTGTTTTTCTTTGGTTGCTTTTTTGTTGAGTTTTCATCCTTGTTTTTGTCGCTGTTATAGTCGTTAGTTTTGTCAAGAAGCTTTTAGATTTGGGTAAAGCCAAAGAAAATGTGCTCGGCTCAGGTGGGGGTTAAGACGTTAATACAAATGCATATTTTATACTTCAATTTTCCAATATAAAGTAGAAATGGAAAACCCTCGAGTTACGTCAGCAGGTAAATATACACGGATATACACAGATATACACGGATTTTAATATTGTTTTCTATGGGCAGCTCAACTTAGCCTGGCCTTTGCCATCCGTAAACTCCGGTCAATTATCATTTCCCTACATGTTACGTCTGGGTCTGATCTCAGTGGCCGCGTTACATCAGTTGAATTTCAACCTACCATTCAGCGAGCGGGGGAGGCGGGTGTTGTAGGTGACGTCAGGCATTTGATAGCTCACTTCACCCACTCGGGCGCATTACACACTTCACGACCAAACGCTAGCGATTGCGTAAAATCAGATCCAATCGTTTCAAACTTTAAAAGAAGTTCATCCCTCCCACCTGAAAACGGAGCTCATTTGTGAAGATCCAGACCCTCTGTACAAGATGAGTACGAGGGAATGGTAAGACCAGGCTAAGCTCAACTCAAAGGATGAAAAAACTCCTGCCAGAGGTGGGTAGTACTCAGTTACATTTACTTAAAGCAGAACTAAGTAACTTGTTTACCTTAATAAACCCTTCATAGTCCCTCTGGGGGTAATACAAGTGTTGATGGGATGATTGGGGGGTCTTTCAGAAAACCACAATTGCAATACACACAAATGGAATCACGAAGAAGAAGCTAACAGGCTAACGGGCAAAGCTAACTGTGGGCTAGCGCCACTTAAACAGTATTTACAGCCAAGTTTGAGCGAAAAAAAATGATCTCCATTGTGTAATTGGATGTACAATATCCTTCTCTCCCTTTGTCTTTTCTGTCAGCGTATTTACTCACACGGACAATTAATGAGTAAAAAAAACGCAACATGCTACGACACCTGCAGTGGCGCTTATGGCCTCTAGGGGCATGAGTTACTTGGTACTGCCATTGAATTATATAGATGGAAGAGGCATGCTGTCCCAGCTCCTATCTCTTTACATAGTGGTGCTCAGTGGCGCATGAAACCAGTTTCGTCCGCCATAACGGCCCATAGTACCCGTATGACGCGTCACCTGTATCTATGCTCCCTACGGCCCAAGTGGGTAAAAGCAGCGGGAGCGCGCACAGCTGCCGACGAAGCCTCAGAGCGGAGCGGACGCCATTACGCTGTAAGTTAAATCTCTTGATATAATCGTACTTTAAATACAAAATTAATTTTTAAGGCCATTTGAGGCGATTAAGTTACTATGTTAAGATGATCTGTGGGGTCAGTTTGTCAGTGCAGGGCTTAATAAGCTAGATAGCCCCGCTCTTTTACAACAACCGTAACTTACAGCGGCCCTTCGAACGTACGTCGCCGCGCTAATGTACTCTCGCTCGGCCACTTTTCTGAGAAGTTTCGTAAGTGCTGGCCGTCTTCATATTGCAATAGAAATGATAAAAATCGACTTTTTACTTCACTGTATTTGCTAGTATAACCTCACCACTAGAATTGTTTGGCTGAAATACAAAGGAGCACTACAAACGTGTTCTATATTGCATTATCATTACTATAATTTGAAGTAAATGCTGTACCAGTACAGCATTTATCTGTACTGGATCCAGGGCAGATGCAGAAATCATGTTTGTTGTTTCAATATAGGTTTTATTGGTACTGTACCTACGTTATCTGAAAAGAAAGGTATAAACATCACCACTGAAGTAACTTAAATGATTTACCATTTTTTTATTATCGAACCAAAAAGCTATTTTCAAAGCCGTGCAGCCTAATCAGAAAAACGATCACGTCTTCATTAGTTTAAATTGTTGTTGTTCATGTTAGCTAATAGGCCTACTTTTTAACATTTAAACACGCTTGCCATGTGTAGGTTCGCAATACATTTTAGTACTGAGTAAAGAAAAAACTTACTTTAGGTGCCTGTTAGCGTTTATCCTAGTCCAGTCCCGTTCATTACCGTATTGTTGTCTGTTTGGCTCTCAGACCGCTTAACGGGGAAGACCTCTGCTCGTTCATGAGTCTTCACGCACACGCTCGCGCACGTGCACAGCACTGGTGACGTCACGTCATTGGAATACTTTTTAAAAATTGTTTTTGATGCTTTACAATTTTTTTACGAAGAAAAAAAGTCCATGTCCTAAAAATAGTAATTTTAAAGAAATATATTTGCCTTAGTCTGAAACTCCAGATGCCCCGTGGACCATTTTACAGGCTGCTCCTTTTACATTGTTGTCTATGGCGAAAAAGGCTGTTGAGCCGTAGGGTGCAATATCACGGCCTGCCACTATCACAACTCATTTCAGAGCGAAGGGGGCGGACCCCCCCACTGGGTACTGCTTTGAGTAACTTTTTGAAGTAAATGTACTTTTGCAATTAGTTTTCATACAGTACTTTTTACCTCTACTTGAGTAATATTTAAATGAAGTATTTTTTACTTGAGTAAAAAAAGGTAACTTGTTACACTATGAGTAAATATTTAACCTCCTTAACCCCCACCTGAACCAGGGACATGCTCTCCAGTTTGGCTTTACGCAAATCTAAAAATCGTCAAAATAGCGTCACTAACAGTGTTGAAAACCCAATGAAAA